>APFE030742740.1:134702-153021 GCA_000404065.3 Pinus taeda | reverse complement strand
TTCATTCCCCAGTGGATTCACCATTTTTTTATCAGGAAATCTAGTGTCCACTTGGAGTTGCTAGTCCCACTAAGACTGGGAGCTATCTTAGAAACAAACAAACTAAAACTACTTTCGTTTTCCTTTATGAGAAGTAGATAAGAGGGGAACAAAGGACACCAACCTCAGTCTTGCGCTTGGTTCCTTTCCCTTCTGACAGATCTTTTCTGCTCCTCCTTCGTCTACCTAGCTTCAAAGAGCACCTGTGGAATCAAAGCAGCATAATACTATCGAAGAACAGAAATCTACAATCATAAACAATACAGGACCAAATATATATTGACCACACAAATGCATATATCATCAAACATACAAGAATGTGGAGAAAAACTTGAATAGCTTTATTAATATCTAGAATAGAAAAGAGGTTTACAACCCATTGTTCTGACCCAGCATCATCCTCCCATCATGAAAGCCCTTCTTCACCTCATGAAAAGCTTAGATCACCCAACACTATGATATTACACCAAGAAACCAACAACACTACCTTACAAGATACAAGATTCCAACCTCTGGATCTCTATAATGAGGGATCCATATATAGATGATTGCAGGGGGGTGAGTCAAGTTCTGGGATTTTGATTAGTGTCCTCTCTCTGATAGTTCTTGATTCCACTTGGATATTGATGATCTCTTACTCATCCCTGGGTGAATTCAATGAGGCAAGTGTCACAGGAGAAGTTTCTGGAAGATTCCATGGTCATCCACCTTGCAAACTATCTTTGCCATTTGTATACTCTCACCCATCGCACCCTACAGAAGGGCTTTCCTGTATGCATTGCACTCTTTACATTGAGTAGGTGAGATGCATCGCACCCTCTGCACTAGGCAGTCTGTATGGTCTAGTTTTGACTAGTTCTGAGCAGTTTTCTGTGGAGAACTTCTAGGAGATGATGTAATCAGCTGACCTTGTTCCTTTAGGGTGTGAAACAACACTTTAGGGACTTAGGAGCCCTTGGTTTATGGACATGTATGATTGGGATTGTAGTGCCCAAAAATGTCTATAACACATGCAGGAACTGATCAAATGGTGTGCTGGTAAGGATGGTGCTACTGGTGAACCGTGTGTGGTCAAGAAGCTTGGCAAGCATAAGGAAAGGACCAGGCAGGAAATGAGACTCACCACGCAGATATGGGAATACAAAATGGACTAAGTTATCCTAGATTTGGGGTCCGAAGTGAATGTTTTTCCAAAACAGACTTGGGAAAGAATGGGGAGACTTACACTCCAGTGGTCTCCAATCTAGTTAACAATGGCGAATAAATTGAAAATTATACTAATGGGGAGGTTGCAAGGGGTAACAGTTGACATCGACGGTGCAAGCGCACTAGTGGATTGTGAAGTAATAGAGATTGTGGGTGGTATAAATACCTACCCTGTGCTCCTTGGAATCGATTGGACCACTGACATGAATGGGGTAATCAACCTGAAGAAGCGAAAGATGATATTTGAAAACAAGTCGCTTCACGTGGTGGTGCCACTAGATCTCATGGAAGAACCACACTGTACAGAACTAGTGCGAGATTATGAAAGTGATGACAACCTGGACCATATTTATAAGATAATGGCATGAGACCAAGATTGGGTAAATCCAATAGTGCACAAATGTATTGCATGGGACAGCAAAAGCTCCTTCACATTAGATTTAGATGAGGAATTAGAGCACTAAAAGAACCAACTACATGAAGTATCTATGTTGTGTTGTAATATGATGACCATGTCATTGCATTGGATGTCATCTGAAGTCAGGAATCTACCTCATTATGATGGGCTAACTGATTTTTATTTCTTTTTGGATGCATTTGAGAGAGAAGTGCCAGAGAAACATCATTTCCAGGCCTTAGACTGGGTACTGCACGCTACGCCCACAAGATGGTGGGGTACGCACAAGGATAGTTTGGTGATTTGTGTGGCTATAGAAGGATAATGAGAATACATGTTGGGCAGCCAAAAGTGCAGATTATAGATAAGTATGATGGAAGGGAAGATCCGCGTGATCACCTAGTCAAATGGACTAAGGCTTATGGACCGAAGCCCTAGCCTAAATGGGCGCATATGTTTTCTCATACCTGGTGGGCTCCAATATTGCAGCAATAATGTTGCAACTCCTGGGACTCGCTTCTTTACTTTTATCAACCCGGTAGTTCGTAACAAACTTGGAAGCGACAGTGCTGTATGCACAAGTACTAGCTCTTGCCACAGGCTGTCACTTGATCAGCTGGCACAAGTCTGCTAGGAGCTTAATCCAACTTCTATGAGCTCTTAGAAGAAGCTTTTAACTATGATGGATGAAAGCTAACTCAAAGGAGGCTAGTCTACTTGTAGAAAGAAACTAAAAGCTGAAAGGAAATGAAAACCCTAGCAAACCCTAGTTTTACCGACTAACCCTACCAGTGCAAGAAAAAAGATGAAAGCAGTGGAAATGGATTCCATTGAATTTTATAAAGGTAAAATGCACGTGAATAAGCTACTTCTACAGTAAAATCTGGAAAAAAAACATCTTTTTGTATTTTTGAGTAAGTTGGTAGAGTTATTATGCATGTGTTTTAAGTGTTTTTGATTGTGCAGAGGTTGATTTGCGAAAGGAAATGGAATAGGCACTTTCAGGAGGTTGGGAAGGTGAGAAGAGGGCCTAAGGGGTCCCTAGCACCCTTCTAGAGAGTTTCACAGTGTTCGGATCTCAAGAAACCACTTTTGTGAGCTTCTACAGGAAGTCTGCAGGGGTTCTACAAGATGTTCCGAAAGGGAAGTTTGGAGGGTTGATGGTGGAAGAAAGGTGGAGAAGTGGGAATGGAGGTTAGATGAGGGTGTGAAGAGGTCTAGGACCTAGTGAATGAGGCTGAGGAGTGATTAAGGAGATTGGTTTTGTTCGAAGATAGAAGAAGCAATGTTTGCACAAGAATGTAGGAATTAGGGAAAAGTGAGAAAATGTGGCAAATGAAACGCAAGAATCTAAGTTAGAGGACGGAGCAGGTTGTATTGATGGAGTAAGGGTAGGCAAAGAGGTATCACAGGTGCTTTGCACATTATTTTCCAAGCTAATCAAACGAAGACTAAGAAAACCAAAGATCTAGCTACTTTAACCTAATTTGACCTAAATACCAGAAATCATGATGGACAGAAGTTTATTGGCAGAAAATCATGTAAGACAACTATGAAAACCAAGCAAGAGTGGATCTAAGCATGTAATCACAACTGGTACCAACTTTTGCAACTAAGAATCTAACACTAGCGATTGCATGAAGAAGCAAGAACAATGTTTTTGTGGCAGCAAGGACACCTTGGTCTCAGCTCATGGTCCCAAGGAGGGAGAGGTGAGATCAAAGGTTGCTTGATGGCCCTTTTAGAAGATATTTTCTATTACCAACCTATTAAATCAACCTAAAACATGAAAATCTATTTCAATCATCAAAAATGGACTAAGTAACCAAACAAGATTTTAATCTACTAGCAGAAATTATTCTATGAATATAGCAAAAACATATAACAATACACAGCGGAGGTCTTGGAACTTGGATTGGGCCCAACCCCAAGAGATACAGGCTCCTAAGAAGAAGCTCAGAGCTGTTGCAAAATGAGACTAATCTCCATTACTCAGAAAATAACCATGTCACAAAAACGTTTACAGCAAAAGCTCCAAAATGAGGTGAAAAATAGAGCAGCACTAAAGTGCGAAATACAAATGTTCCAAAAGTAACATATGAAGGCTGGAAGCATTCCTTCTTATGCACTACAAGGACCTCCAATAGCCCTCCTTAACTCAAGGGGCTTGGCTTCTCAAACTACAAGTAATCAATCACTTTACAAAAAGTTGCTCCGCTGCCCTTGGGAATCATCTTTGGTGGCTTGCTGAACTCCAAGCTGAT
This sequence comes from Pinus taeda, assembly GCA_000404065.3. Taxonomy (NCBI): domain Eukaryota; kingdom Viridiplantae; phylum Streptophyta; class Pinopsida; order Pinales; family Pinaceae; genus Pinus; species Pinus taeda. The sequence continues at coordinate 149,115 of APFE030742740.1, read as the reverse complement.
GGTGGAGAATTTGAGGGAGGGGCCATTTAGTGTAGGAGACACCCTTCCTATGAATCCTCATCCTTGTTCCCTCATGTTTGGCTATCAACTGGCTCATGAATGCTTGACCTTGGTCCAAAAGTTGTCCAAAAATCTGCAATAACCACGTATTAGACTTCATGTTCAAGTGACTATTCTCATTCATTCAATTAACATAAATATACTCAAAAGAATGCATCAACTATGAAGAATCATGGATTAATTGAGAATAATAGGCAATAATGAGCCCAATAAATTACCCATTTTTGGGGCTCATGATCAACCCCCTGTTAAAAGGGTTGCTCATCCTCTGAGCAACTAATCCAGTTCATCATCTTTGATTGCCTTGAATGCCTCTCTAACATCCCAGGTTTCTGAAGTGATGTCTTCTTCTCAGTCATGAAATCCTGCTTTTCTCTCTACTTCCTCCCACTGCCTATGCTCGTCTTCATCTTTAACCCCTTCCAATAGTCCTAAAAGAAAGGGAGGACTAAACTTTAGGCCGATCAGTTGGCCTGCAGATTTTGCATTGACTATTTGTAGAGTGGTACTCTTGCCAAGGCCTCCCTCATCCTTGTTGGGGAGTGGTATTCTCTTATTTTCAGTCTGTGGGGTAGTGTGTTCCACCTCCTTGTGCAAGCATGAATGCAGTTATCCCCCAACAGTCTTTCCATGTCCTCAAAGTGAGCAATGGCCTGAGCTTGTCATTCAATGTAATCTGGTAGAGCCTGAGGATTGTTGGTCAGGTGCTAATGGGCATATATTAAGGCTGAGGGATCCTCTGGTTCTGCTCTGATCATGAGTGGCTCACTTAGCTTCCTGTTCATAATATCCTGAACCTCTGCTGCCCTTTTTCCTCATGATTTAACCATGAGTCCATGGCCATAAGTTGCACATCACCCAATGCAACATTGGGGTCCCACAGATTCATGTTTGGAAGGGCCAAGTTGTGTAAATATAATTTTGATAACTTGGTTGTATCTTCTATTGAGCTACTATCGCATAAAGCCATGAATTGATGGTAATTTTGAAATGGAATGGTGCCCCTTTGGGCCAAGGTATTAATCTAGAACTGTAGCCATTGATCTTTAAGATATAAGGCATATGACTTGGTAGGTTTCCTACATTGCAAGGCTGCTACTACCCAGCTGGCCATGCAAGCCAGTTGGGCTTCTTTCTCTTGTACCTGTTGCTTTAGAAACTATATTTCCTCTGTTGCTTGTGACTCCTTCTCCTCTAGCTATTTTGTTAGCGCCTCTACCTCAACCTGCAACCTGTCCTCTCTCTGTTGTTCATCAGAGGTTTCTTTTTCTGCTGGAGGCCTTTCTTATTGCTTCTTTTCTCCCAAAATGGGGTGCTTATCTTCCCTATGACTTCCCTGGAGCTGTAGTTGTTGTTTCAGCAGCTCATTCTCTTCCTGTAGTTTGGCCCTTTGACTTCTTTCCACATGCCTTACCATGGCCAATTCCTTTCTGGATTCTTTGAGTTTCTCTTCCAGGTGGCCTATGTCTACCACACCCTTAGACTTGGCAATCCTCATCCAAGTGTGAGTCCTAACCCTTTCTTCTTCTAGTGCAAAGAAAAGTGGCACCGCAAATTTCTGGGGAATTATCTTCCCGGCTTCTAATAGGTTATAGTATGAGCCCAAGCTAGGTTGGGGGCTTGGTTCCATTATTTCATTGGTCTCTTCTTCTCCCTATGATGGTTTGGCCACCTTTTCCTCCAGTTTCTTGGTCTCCCTTAGCTTAGCTAGAGTTTCCTGTAGATATGTCTCAGCTTCTTGTAGAGCTGTCTTTGAGTCCACCAGCCTAATTTTCTCTCTCCAGGTGGAGGTTCTTGGGCTTCCTCGTTCATAGGTGATGGACATCTTTGCAGGGGACTCTTCTTTTGGTTTAGGTGTTGTGTCCTCAATGACAATTTGCACCTTTGATTGAGGCTGGGGTCTGCCACTTTGATCTGTGTGCTCCTCCTTGCTTTAAAGTACATGGAGGTTTTCCTTTTTATCTTCCCTTTTTGTTTTGGAGGTGTGCTTAAGGCAGCAAGCACAACTGCTACCTCCCTTGCCAATATCTCAGGTGATTTCTCCTCTTGCTGTTCTTTTTCCCTGCTTCTTGTAGAAGTCCCTGTGTCAAATATTTATGTCTGTGTTGCTGCTATTTCAGGATGTGCCTTTCCCTTTTTTTTATGTGTCATCTTTGGCTGTGATAGCCTTCATTTGGGGTTTTTCAGCCCTCCCTTCTCTACTCTGCATTCTCTTTTCCTGCGGTGTTTTTGCTGTTGTTTCCGCCTTTATTTTAGGCTCAACAATCTGGCCCATTTCTCATTTTTCTTTCTGTTCTTGTTGTGCTTAAATGTCCTGTGTTCCTCCATCATTGGTTTTCTCACCTTCTTCAGTGTGTTCCCCCTCCTCACTACTGGATGGGGTGATGTTTTCGGCCAAAATTCTGATATTGTCATTCCTAGACATGTTTCGAAAGATTTCCCAAGATATGGGGACAGTGTAGGTGTGCAGGGCATCTTCCACTAATAGTTTGATGAGCCCATGATGGGCCAACTAATCCAGAATCCCTTCATTCAATTTTATACCACATTCCATTAGTGACTAAAGAAGAAAAAAGGTAATGATCAGTTCATGGCTAGAGGTAAATCAATTCCATGTCTTAGTTCACACAGCAACCTGAAATGATAACCATGGATGATGCTAAATCTTCCTTCACAGGTAATGTACTTCATGATTTGGAAACTGACTTCACTCCAAAGAGGAGGCAAGCTGGTTCTCCTCACCCCATTTTTGTCTTCTACAGGATGTTCCTCAGGAAGAAAGAATTCTTTCTTGGTAGCTTGGTCCAATGACCTCTCCTCTTTGCTCCAAGGGAGCCCTAATGGTAGACCAGTAACTCAACTGATGAGCTCAGGGGTAAGTTCTAGGTTTAAACCCCTAAAACTAACTATGGCATGTGTCTTTGATTGAGGTCTCAGGGACATTAAAAATTCCTCAGCTATCTCCTCGTCATGACCCTGAATTTTTTCAAACAAGGACATCCAATTGGCTTGTGTGAAAAGGTCCACCACCTCAGGATGCTCATGCAATTTGCTGGAGCCCGAGGGTTCTTTCCTTATGAATCCCCCTGGCATGGTGAGAGTGCTCTTTTTATGCTTTGGGCAAAAAAGGGAATGTTGTTTATGGTTTCCCCCTGGACTCAAGAAAGAATTTCTCGGTTGTTCAATATCAAATAGCAACAATTCCCTGGTTTTATGACTGTTGTTACCCAGAACTCGGTTGTCTGTTTATGAAAGGAAGAATTTTGTTTCTACAGACAGAGTACAGAGATCAAGTTTTTTTCTCAGCACACATACAGATATGCAATTTCAAAATTTTCATACACAGGCTGGCCCCTACAACTGCATATATCTTCTCTACAGGAGAATTCTAAAAAGAGGAAATGTGGAAGAGAATCTGGATCCAGAAATAACTGGGAAACCCAATGCAATACACAAGAAAATGTTTTACTTCCAACACACAGACAAATTTTTCTTCTGATTCTCCAACCTGATGCCATTCAATTCACCACCTTTTCAAAGCATACCATGCATAGAAGAGTTTTTTTCAAGCCTACCTCATTTGGAGCTCCAAATTCGACGAAGAAAAATCTCAGGCTTCCCTGATCCGGAAAGTTGTGCAGTCTTTCATGTAGAACTCTTCCTGTAGAAGACCCCTCGATTCCTGTAGAATGTCATTATGCCTCTGAGTGAGCTCGATACGTGGGATATTTTAGAAAACAGATAGAAAACCTAGTGGAGGATGACTGGTTAACAGTTTTTGGAAGCGAAGGATGCGTACTCCAGTTGAGGACATTGCAAGTGAAAAATGAACAGAAGGTGGTGTGAGTTTCAGCCAAGCATCTTTTCATTGCGGCATGATTCATGGTGAGGGAATGAGGTGGCTGGACCGAACCATTGATCTGACGTCATGGCCATAATTTCTCTGCATGTTTCTGACTACCATCACCTCTCCTATGTCGTTAACCGCCGCCACCACTACCAGTCCCGACAATTTCTCCTTGAATGGACACTCCACACATGTTGGTGGCACATCTCATTGGTGATTTTGAATGTAACTGGGCTCGTTCAGCTCTCACGAGGCTATGTAACTGGCTAAGGGTGGCCAGTTAACTGGCCACCGATTCCATTCAATCCGAACCATTTCCATAGGCATGTAGCTTTTGAAATATAGTTTATGCAATTGAAGAATGAGTTTAGGCACTTACCTGTGTGGTCACAGCCGCGTTATGCAGACTTCAGGTCTTGGAACCACTCCTTCATTTGCTGCTGCTTCATGCACAGGTGTTGGAACCCATTCCTTCATTCGCTGATGCTGCATGCACGGGCTTTGGAACCCATTCCTTCATTTGTTGTTGGTGCATGCACAGGTTTTGCTTGGCTTCGGCTGCTGATGATATTCTCACATTCCAGATGGGCCCTTTGCATGTTTCCTTTGTCATTTTCAGTTGTCCCTGTCTCCATAGTATGTCTTCCAGAGGGATTAGCTGCTACAGGATTCCTGTGGGATGTCCTGCAGCTGCTTCTCCTCCTGGGATGTAAGATAAAATGAGTAGGGCTATACTGCTGATGAGGGATTCAGCTGATGAGGAGTCCAGATGGAGATTGATAGGTATGGTGAGCGAGTCACTACTACTTGATTTGTTACTAAAATTTCTTGCTGGCAGTATGAAGAAAACAGGGTTTTTTCTTGTGTGACTGTGCAGGAACAAATAACAGGATGGGTGTAGTGGAGGTGTAAAGAGATGAAACAGGGTAACATATGGTGATGGATTGAAACAAGGGTGCTTGTAGAACTAACAGGAAGATTCCAACCTTCATATTCTCTCCCAAGATCAATTCTGGCCTATCTGAAGGGTCTGCAGGAACTTCCTGTAGAAGATACAAAACTTCCTGTAGAAGACCCAAAAGTTCCTGTAGAAGGCCCAAAACCTCTTGTAGAAGGTGAAATCTTGACCCGAATGTGATCAAATCGTAGGAAAGAGGAGTGGTCATGGAGGAAGTGTTTGTGAGGGATTCTTGCAGCCTAATGTTAACCTATATCCTTATTTTGTGCGACCCTCCTAACCTACAATGTCTTCCCTGCAACCTGCAATTATTCAACAGAAGTTAGGTCTATTCCTTGTTTTTTCTCTTTTCTTTTTCCTTTTTTTTTGAGAGAGAGAGAGAGAGACAATTGGGGCACCTCCAAGAGGTTTTCACCTTCACTGTCTACCCTGGGTGCCTCTAAAAGGTTTTCACCCAAGGATCTTTTTATTCTTTTTCTGTTTTTTCTCTTCTTCCCTTTTTTTTCTCTTTTTTTTCTTTTTTTTTTATCAAGGTGTGGGTGGAGTAGAGACAGGGCCCTGCTCCACTACCAACACTGGTTTGTCCAGCATTTCAATGAACTCCTTCTTAGAGAGGAACTTCCTGTAGATTTTTAATTAATGCCCGTTGACAAGCATAGGGATGGCTTCTTCATCAATGGTCTTGATAAGGGCTGAACCATTGTCGTTGCATTTTTCCACTGTATATGGTCCCAGCCACCTTGTCCTCAGCTTCCCCTTGAAATCCTTGTATCTCGAGTCATATAGCAGTGCCCAATCTCCTCGGTGAAATTGCTTTTCGTTAAGGTGTTGGTCATGCCATATCTTTCTCTAGAGTTGGACCACTTCTGAGTGGAGGAGGGCCTGCATTCTCTATTCATCCATTCCATTGAGCTGTAGTAATCTTTCCTACTATGCATGGTTGAGGTCTAGGTCCAGCTGAGCTGCCAACCTCAATGTGTTGTACTCGAATTCTATAGACAGCAAAGCCTTCTTCCTGTAGACCAGCTCATAAGGTGTGAAACTTGTTGTAGTTTTCCAAGTGGTGTTGTAGGCCTAGGCGGCCTCAACCAAGCGATCTGCCCAATTGTTTCTACTACTACTCACCACTTTAGTCAAAATCTCTTCCAAAGCCCTATTAGTGACCTCCACCTACCCATTTTCTTGCAGATGATAAGGGGTGGAGGTTCTGTGCTTGATATTGTGATGAGTGAGTAGGTCTTCAATTAGGTTAGAGGTGAACTGACTTCCTTGATCTGTGACCAATTCTCTTGGGTAGCCAAACTTGTAGAAGATATTTTCCCTCAAAAACTCAACCACTTTTTCTTCTGTCGCTACCTTGATTGCCTTTGTCTCTGCCCACTTTGTCAAGTAGTCTGTGCACACAATGATGTAAGGCTTCTTCTTTGAATAAGGATTGATAGGACCCACAAAGTCCATGCCCCACTTCTCAAACGGCTCGAAAGTCACTTCAGGTTGGAGGGGCATTTCATCCCTTGGAATTGGTTTCCCCATCCTTTGACACTGGTCACATTGGTTGATGTATCTTCTAACATCTTGATGAAGAGTGGGCCAATAGTAGCCTACCTGTAGAATTTTGAAGGTGGTCCTTTTCACTGCAAAGTGGCCTCCACATGGTCCATCATGACAGGTTAGGCGGATGTCAAAAGCTTCCTCCTCCCTGATGCAACGCCTTAAGATCTGATCTGGGCCAAGTTTAAACAGGTTGCCCCCAATCCAAGTGAATGGGGCACTTTTCCTCACAATTTTTATCTTCTCTTTTGAGGATAGGTGTGGAGGGAATTGCGTTGAAACCAAGTAATTTTCTATATCAACAAACCATGGAGAGAGTACTGAAATAGCAAATAGGTGTTCATCCGGCATTTGATCATCTACCATCCCTTCTTCACCTACAGGCAATTCTAATCTAGATAGAAAATCAGCAACGACATTTTCATTGCCTGGCTTGTCAACAATGATCAAATAAAATTGCTTCAATAACAGTAACCATCTAATGATACGAGAATTTATATCCGGTTTATTCATCAGATACCTAATCGCAGCATGATCAGTGTGCACAAATGTTTGATAACCAGTGATGTAGTGTCTGAACTTGTTTAGGGAATGGACTACAGCTAGGAGCTCTTTTTCGGTCACAGTATAGTTTAATTCTGCCTTGGATAGGTTCTTGCTAAGAAAGTATATGGCATACGGTAGCTTCTCTTCAATTTTTCCTAAGGTTGCCCCTATGGCTTTGTTCAATGCATTAGTGTGGATGTGGAAAGGTAGGGCCCAGTTTGGACCTCTCAAGATTGGGGTGGTTACCAACTTATCTTTCAACTCATCCAGAGCCTCTTGACAGTTGTTAGTCCATATAAACTCAACATCTTTCCCCAAAAGACCGAACAATGGCGAGGCTAGCTTACTGAAATATTTAATGAATCTTCTATAATATCCTGCTAAGCCTAGAAAACTCTGAACATCTCTTACCTTTTGAGGAGGCGAAACCTTTTGGATGATAGCAATTTTGTTAGGATCCACCTGTAATCTTTGTTGAGAAATGGTATGACCTAGCATGGTCTCTTTAGTCATCAGGAATTCACATTTTTTAGGACTGAAGGACAGGTTCATTTCAATACACTCGGTTAAAAAATTTCCAAGGTTAGTCAATGCTTCTTAAAAGTTAGACCCGTAAGGAGTAATGTCATCCATGTATATTTCCACCGAATCATGAACCAGCTTAGCAAATATGCTCAGTACTTCTCTCTGGAAAGTGGCAGGGACATTACATAGCCCAAAGGAAAGGACCCAGTAGGCAAAGGTACCCCAAGGACAAGTGAAAGTGGTCTTATCTTGGTCTTCCAGGCTGATTTGGATCTGATTATACCCACTGAACCCATCTAGGAAAGAAAAGAACTTCTTCTTTGCGAGCCCATCTAACACTTGATCTATGAAAGGCAAAGGGAAATGGTCCTTCTTGGTGGCTTTGTTAAGTTCTCGATAATCTACGCAAATTCTCCACTTCCCATTTTTCTTGGGCATAAGCACCTGACTGGTTTACAATCCTCTTTAATGTAAATGTGATGGGTACAGACCAAAGGGTGTACTCCTTTCATCTCCTTATAGCTCCAAGCGAAAGAATCCAAATGGTGGTTCAGAAGGCTACACAGCTCCCTTTCCTAAGTAGGGGATAGGGATGAGATGATCTTCAAGGTTCTTTCAGGGCCAAATTCCACACTCTTAACTCTGCGAGAGGTTGGATCAACTACACAAAGGTCTATTACAGCGCTGGCTTGGCTACCTTCCACCAACTCCTCTAATGGCAGCACACTGGGAGGCAGATTTTGAATCAAATTCTCAATCAGGTCATCCTCGGTTTGAGGGCATCCCCGGGTGGCTTCCACTATGCACACTGGTGCATAGTAGAATTCATCCTCATCTCCCTCCTCCAACCAGAGAGGTAAGTCATGTTCTAGTAGGGGTTTGGCAGGAGGATATAGGACTAGCTGCTTTGACATAGGTCCATTCTTGATGGTCATGCTCCCAGCTCGACAACTGATGTAAGCATCTACAGTAGCTAACCAAGGCCTTCCCAAAATGAGGGGATATCTAGTGAGTTTTGCCTTTGGCTGAAGGACCAAGAAGTCTGCAAGGTATTCCCAAGAATCAACAGAGACCATGACATCCTCCACAATCCCTTTGGGCGTCTTGGTAGAGCGGTCTACTAACTGCAGTACGGTCGAGGTCTTTCTTAGGGAACTCTGAAGGTTAAGTTTGAGCATAGTGTCCCTAGTCATCACATTAATGGCATCCCCTAGAACAATCAGGGTGTGGGGGATTATGGTGCCATTGATGTGGAAACGAACTACAGGACTCCCAGGGTCCAAATGTTTTGGACGTATTACTTGTCCCAACATCAGATCAGAAAGTTGTCCTATGACATTGATAGTTGGGGCATCTCTCTTGTGCCTACCTAGGTGCCTGAAACACTTCTCCTTGATCAATTTGTTGTACATTGGTACATATTTTATGGCTTGGAGAAGTGGTATTTTCACACACAACTGTTTAAGTTCTCCTAGAAGTTCGGTCTCCTCTAGGTTTGGTTACGTGGTTACTGTTAGTCTCTCAGGAAAGGGTGGAATGACTTTGGGTTCACTTTGTTGTTTCTCTTCCTCATCCTCCGAAGGAGGAGGTTGGTGATTTGGAAGGACCTTCCTAGATCGTAGGTTGATCTCCTGAATCTCCACAGCATATGTAGGGCATATTGCCTCTCCAGTATATACCTTCTAGACCTATCTATTCTTAGGGTTTGGGTTCAATTGAGCAGGAATCTAGGGTTGTCTTGGAGGAGTAGGAGGTAATGGTTGAGGTTGAGTAGGTGGTGGAGGTAAAATAGCGGGAGGAGAGTTGTATTGGGGCCTCCACCCCGGCTGAGGTGCATTCCACTGAGGTTGTGGCTGAACATGAGAGTGAAATGAATGAGCAGCAGGTTGAGTATGGTATTGAGATGGATAAGACCAAGGAGGAGGTGCAGACCAGGAAGGATGAGCAGGGGGACCCCAAGAAGGTATATGAGTAGATTGGTTGGGGTGGTAATAAGTTTTGGATGTCCCTTGCGTCCCCTGCTAGTAAGGTCTGGATCCATGCGACCTCCTTTGGTTGAGGAAGTAGAGTGGTTCAGTGGCTCCCTCGGCCCCTTGGTACATGGTTTTAAGTCTGGGCAAGGTTGGGCATTGGTTTGTAGGGGGGTCTTCCTCGCAAACGAAACATACCTCTACTGAGTAAAATGGACACTCGTTCTTAGGATGCTTCCTTGTGCATCTGGGATAAAATATGGCCAAAGCCCTCTCAGCTTCCTCTTTCTTCTGTTGGATTCGGAAAGTATCAAGTTGCATGGAAATGGTCTATATCACCTCACTTTTAAGGTCTTCCATTTGATTTGTAAATTCATGTTTGGAGAAGGTGGCACTGGCTGAAAGCGAATTCCCCCTACCTCTTTTCCGAGTTGCCCTAGAGTGGTTTCTAAACATAGTCTTTATGTCCTCATAAGGTAGTTGATAGATGTCTCCACCAACTAGTAAATGGAGGGTATCTAGAGAGTCTTTAGGGACTTCTCGAAGCAGAACTAGCTTTGGATATTCAAGGTCAATTGTGCACCTGGACCTTTTATAACTAAGTTGGAACCTCTCTTCATAGTCTTCTAAAGATTCATCACTTCCCATGGTCATTTGAAAGATTTCTCCCTTCGTTTCCTTTGACCTACAGTAGTCCCGGTATTTTTTGTTAAAGGTTTGTTGCATTTGAGCCCAAGTTGTGATATTGTTTCCAGATAACCCCATGAACCAGCGTAGGGCTGCATCCTTGAGGGTAGAGGGAAAGAGTTTCAAATTTTGCTCGTCTTCTGCATAGTCATAAGTTTGACAAAGGACATCAAACTCAAACAAGAAGGTATCAGGGTCTTCAGTGGTTAATCTATGGAAGTGAGGTAAAGCCAAGGAACTTATGTTTTTCATTTCCGTGTCCCCATTGGTCTCTTGGATGGGGAAGGCACCTTCTATTCTCTCCTTGTCTCCTATACCGTTTCTATGTTCAGCCATGGTCTCAAGAGGAATTTTTTCTTGCTCTTCTTCTATTATAGGATCTCCGTATATCTCTGGAGGTTCACCTATAAGTTCTTCTGGATCACTACCACTAAACAAGAGAGAAAGGTGACTCAGTGATGTAGTGGGGGTGTTGGGTAAGAAGTTTCTTGTTTTGTCTTTGTTCCTACGAGGCATGAAAGGGAATATTTTTGGCTGACTTTTGGTTTTTTTTCTACTTGTACCTGCAAAAAAATAAAATAGATTGAACTACAACTAACTAAAATCTATCTTGCTGAAATGAAAATGCAGAATTGAAACAAAAGCAAGAAATGACTATTCTGTGTTGCTGAAATGAAATTGCGGAATTGAAATGCTAGGCTACGCTTGCAGAAATGAAATTGCGGAATTGAAATGCTAATCTATGAAAGCAGGAAATGTCTAATCTAATTTTGCGGAAATGAAATTTCAAAATGGAAATGAAACAATCTACTCTACACTTGCTGAAATAAACTTCTTAGCAGAAGGTTGTAGTAGAAAATATAAGAAAAGCAACAATCACAAATACTCTGACGCTTCCCCAACAACGGTGCCAAAAATATGGTGGGATCCAGTATTGCAGCAATAATGTTGCAACTCCTGGGACTCCCTTCTTTACTTTTATCAACACAGTAGTTCGTAACAAACTTGGAAGCGACGGCGTTGTATGCACAAGTACTAGCTCTTGCCACAGGCTGTCACTTGATCAGCTGGCACAAGTTCGCTAGGAGCTTAAGCCAACTTCTATGAGCTCTTAGAAGAAGATTTTAACTATGATGGATGAAAGCTAACTCAAAGGAGGCTAGCCTACTTGCAGAAAGAAACTAAAAGCTGAAAGGAAATGCAAACCCTAGCAAACCCTAGTTTTACCGACTAACCCTACCGGTGCAAGAAAAGAGATGAAAGGAGTGGAAATGGATGCCATTGACTTTTAGAAAGATAAAATGCATGTGACTAAGCTACTTCTGTAGTAAAATCTGGGAAAAATATCTTTTTGTATTTTTGAGTAAGTTGGCAGAGTTATTATGCATGTGTTTTAAGTGTTTTTGAATGTGTAGAGGTTGATTTGCGAAAGGAAATGGAATAGGCACTTTCAGGAGCTTGTGAAAGTGAGAAGATGGCCTAAGGGGTCCCTAGCACCCTTCCAGAGAGTTTCACAGTGTTCGGATCTCAAGAAATCACTTTCGTGAGCTTCTACAGGAAGTTTGCAGGGGTTCTACAGGATGTTCTACAAGATGTTCTGAAAGGGAAGTTTGGAGGGTTGATGGTGGAAGAAAGGTGGAGAAGTGGGAATGGAGGTTAGATGAGGGTGTGAAGAGGTCTAGGACTTGGTGGATGAGGCTGAGGAGTGATTAAGGTGATTAGGTTTGTTTGAAGATAGAAGAAGCAATGTTTGCACAAGAATGTAGAAATTAGGGCAAAGTGAGAAAATGTGGCAAATGGAAGGCATGAATCTGAGTTAGAGGACGGAGCAGGTTGTATTGATGGAGTAAGGGTAGGCAAAGAGGTATCACAGGTGCTCTGCACATTATTTTCCAAGTTGATCAAACGAAGACTGAGAAAACCAAAGATCTAGCTACTTTAACCTAATTTGACCTAAATACCAAAAATCATGATGGACAGAAGTTTATTGTCAGAAAATCATGTAAGAAAACTATGAAAACCAAGCAAGAGTGTATCTAAGCATGTAATCACAACTGGTACCAACTTTTGCAACTAAGAATCTAACACTATCAATTGCATGAAGAAGCAAGAACAATGTTTTTGTGGCAACAAGGACACCTTGGTCTCAACTCATGGTCCCAAGGAGGGAAAGGTGAGATCAAGGGTTGCTTGATGTCCCTTTTTAAAGAAATTTTCTATTACCAACCTATTAAATAGACTTGAAACGTGAAAATCTATTTCAATCATCAATAATGAACTAAGTAACCAAACAAGATTTTAATCTACTAGCATAAATTATTCTATGAATACAGCAAAAACATATAACAGTACACAGAGGAGGTCCTGGCACTTGGGTTGGGCCCAACCCCAAGAGCTACAGGCTCCTAAGAAGAAGCTCAGAGTTGATGCAAAATGAAACTGATCTCCATTACTCAAAAAATAACCATGTCACAAAAATGTTTACAGTAAAGGCTCCAAAATGAGCTGGAAAACAGAGCAGCACTAAAGTGCGAAATACAAATGTTCCAAAAGTAACCTATGAAGGGTGGAAGCCTTCCTTCTTATGCTCTACGAGGACCTCCAATAGCCCTCCTTAACTCAAGGGGCTCAGCTACTCAAACTGCAAGTAATCAGTTACTTTACAAAAAGCTGCTCGGCTGCCCTTGGGAATAATCTTTGGTGGCCTGCTGAACTCCAAGATGATGGTGGAGAATTCGAGGGAGGGGTCATTTATTGTAGGAGACACCCTTCCTATGAATCATCAGCCTTGTTCCCTCGTGTTTGGCTGTCAACTGGCTCATGCATGCTTGACCTTGGTCCAAAAGTTGTCCAAAAATCTACAATAACCACGTATTAGACTTCACGGTCAAGTGACTATTCTCATTCATTCAATTAACATAAATATACTCAAAAGCATGCATCAACTATGAAGAATGATGGATTAATTGAGAATAATAGGCAATAATGAGCCCAATAAGTTACCCATTTTTTGGGCTCATCAATACCCTAGGCATCATACTAATGAATTGTTACTTGGGAACCGAACTCCGCCATGGCACTAAAGAGTGGGACATCTTGCGCCAGGGATTTATAATGACGTTCAAATTTGACTATGGGTTTGACTATATTGATGTGGCACTACAGGAGGTTAAAGCAGCGATGTTTAGAATACCACAAGATCCTCTGGACCTGGTCCAACCTAATTGGACTACCCAGTCGAGTCACACGTTGGAATGTTATAATGTGACCGTTGAAGAAGAAGACAAGGATCCCAAAAAGATTAATATTCCAGAAACTGAAGGTCACTACAAGGTTGAAGGTCCACAGATAGAGGATCCAGACATAACCACATCGTTGAAAAGTAGGCAGGTCAACATTGGCATAGAGGCAAAACTGGATTTTTAAATATTGGGGACTATTGGGATGATACGACAATAGATAAGGTCATTGAGCTCCTCCATGAATATTAGGATTTGTCCCCCACAAAGTTTTCTGATGTAAAAGAGATAATAGGAGACCTCTGTGTCATGAAGATCACCCTAAAACCAAATGTGAAACCTGTAAAACAAAGACCTTACCACCTTAATCCTAATTATAAGGAAAGGGTTCACGTTGAGTTAGATAAGATGCTCGTGGCAAGAATTATTGAACCAGTGGAAGAATCTAATTGGGTAAGCCCGATAGTCGTTCAAAAAAAGAAACAGAAAGGAGAAATAAAGATATGTGTGGATCTCTCGAAGTTGAATGACACTTGCGTGCATGATCCTTTCCTGACCCCATTTACTGATGAGGTCCCGGATAATGTAGGCAGCCAAGAAGCATACTAATTCACTGATGGGTTCTCTGTGTACCAACATATCAAAATTTCACCTAAGGATAGAAGAAAGATGACCTTTGTTATTGAATGGGAATGTTTTCTGTTGGGTTGTGTTATATTCTTTCCACATAGTTAATAGGGGGTTTGAGGGGTACCCGTAACCCCACTTTATGGGGTCCGAGGCAGCGCCCCAGAAAATTTTTGTTTTGGACCCTATGTTAGGTTGGGCGGACCCACCTATGGTTTTATGCATGATTTTCACACATGTTTTTTGGATGCGATGGTTTTCGGTCCATGGTTTTGGACGCAATGGTTTTCAGTCCATGGTATTGGATGCTTCGGCGTGTATAAATATGTATTGTAACATTGAAAGGAACATAATGAAAAATCAAGCTGGTAGTCTTGGTTTTGAGATCCAGTGGGAAATCTCT
>APFE030742740.1:103880-127024 GCA_000404065.3 Pinus taeda | reverse complement strand
GTGTTGCTGGTAAAGGTGGACACTTTGAAGAATACTGCAGATGCATTGACAAAATCTGTGAGCTCTGAGAAGTTCCTTGGTGTAGAGAAACAATGGGCATTTCAGGGCTGGAAAAATGATTAAGCTCTCCTGTGGCCCCCTGTGGAAAGAAAACAACAAGTGGGAGATTTTCAGTACACTGTAATGCCTTCTGGCTAAAGAATGCACTAGCAATCTTTTCGCGCATAGTCATTGCGGCATTCAATGACTTCATTCATAAGTTTATGGAGGTATATTTTGGTGATTGGACAGTGTTTGGATTGGTTAAGCATCAGGTGGCAAGTCCATGCTTGATGTTAGATACATGTCGGAGATATCAAATCACACTCAATCTAAGGAAGTGTCTATTTTGTGTCCCTTTCAGGATCCTACTGGGTCATGTGGTATGTAGACAAGGATTGATGGTAGACCCCATGAAGATCGTGGTGATAATTAACTTGGAGGGACCCAGGAATGTGAAAAGGTTGTGTGCAACTCTAGGGAATACCAGATACTATAGGAAGTTCATCAAGAGTTATGCCCAGATCACCATGCCCATGGAAAAATGGTTGGAAAAAGATGCTACGTTCTGTTGGGGTGATGAATGCTAGAAGAGCTTAGATGTGCTAAAAGAGAAAATGGTCACTGTGCCAATCCTAGTCTTCCTAGACTGGAAGACATAATTTCATGTGCACGTGGACACCTCATGCATTATGCTGGGGACTATGTTGACACAAGTTGGCGAGGGAGAATTGAACCATCCTATAGCATTTGTGAGCAAGAAGTTGTACAAGGCTGAGAAGAACTATTCCACTACAAAACATAAAGGACTATCTATGGTGTACACACTCCAAAAGTTCAGGAACTATTTACTGGGTGGACATTTTAAGATGTATACGGATCATTCTGTGGTGAAATACCTGGTCAATAAGCCTTTGTTGTGGGGGAAGATCTACAGATGGTTGTTGTTGTTCTAGGAGTATGATTTTGAAGTTATTGTGAAGCCAGGATGACTGAATGCAAGACCTGATCATCTGTTGCACATTGAAATAGGAGAGGAACCTACTAACTTGGAGGAGGGGCTACCTGACATGCAGCTCTTTTCATCGTGCATTGCAGAAAATCACTTTGAGGATATCATACATTTCCTAATGACGAGAACTGCTCCAAAAGGGTATACAAGCCAGTAGAAGAAGGAGTTAGTAGTGTGCATGATAGACTTCTTCGTCATTGCACGGCACTTGTACAAAATGGGTTCAGATGAAATCTTGTGATGTTATGTACCTGACTTTGAGTGAAGCAGCATTCTTGTGGAGGCTCATGGAGGAGCTGCAGGAGGACATTATGCAAGAAAAGAAACATCACAGAAGGTTCTGCGTGATGGGTTGTGGTGGCTAACTCTGCATAAGGATGCGAAAGCATATTGTAGGGCCTATGATGCATGTCAAAGGACTAGCAGGCCATCGTGGAGGGATGAACTGCCTTTGGTGCCACAGGTGACATTACAACCATTCAAGAAATGGACGACTGACTTTGTGAGTCCAATTCAACCTCCAGGAAAGAAGATAGGTTTGTGGTACGTCATCACCGCAACTGAGTACTTGACCAGGTGGGCAGAGACATAACCTGTGAAGGATTGTATAGGTGCGACAACAACAAAGTTTATTTTTGAATACGTATTGACAAGTTTTGGCTGTCCAAAGATCTTGATGAGAAATCATGGTACGCACTTTATTAATGAAACAATTAACGTGTTGAAAAAAGAATTTTAGGTGTATCATTAGAAGAATATGCCTTATCACCCATAGGCCAATGGGATGATGGAAGAATTCAATAAGATACTAGAGAATGTACTGATGAAGGTCTACAATGCTTAGGTAAATGACTAGGATGTGCACGTGCCAGCGATGCTATGGGCCTACAAAACGAATTGCAAGAATTTGATTGGGAAAACATCTTTCAGACTCATGTATGGCGTAGAAGTTGTGATGCCAATGGAATACATTGTACCGAGTCTATGCATAGCATCACTCATAGGAATGGTGAACCATGGAGCTATCGAAGAAAGGCTCATGCAACTAGCAGAGCTTGAGGAGGACTGATTTCTAGCTAGATTTCATCAAGAAGTACAAAAGGAGCGCAAAAAGGCATGGCGCGATCGGCACATCAAATTACGCACCTTCAAGGTAAATGATCTAGTGTTGTTATATGATAGTAAATTTGATAAATTTCTAGGGAAATTTAGGATGCACTAGCTAGGGCCATATGTTATCAAGGAGATTACCGATGGTCGAGCAGTTCAGTTGGTCAAATTGAATGGAGAACCCTTCCCAGGGAAGGTGAATGACTACTAATTGAAGCCATACATTGGTGATCCATCTAGTTAACTATATGAGGGAAGCACAGTCTTAGCACTCCAGGTAGCTGAAAGGAAGCCTGAGACTATAAAATACACTGCTCGAGCCAGAGAGTTGTATGATAGTGGAACTGTGCAGAATGAAGATATGTCACAAAGCCCACGGAAGCGCACACAGGGCTACGCTACTAAGGAAGCAACCACGCAAAGCATCCAGAAAGTGACCGTTAAAGTCATTGTTCATGATTTGATGATGAAAAAATATCCAAATGGAGTAGGGGTGGCATTTAAGTCGGACCTTATGGACCAAATCTCTAAAATTTGTTGCCAATATAGCATTAATGAACAAATTTTAGGGGGAACGATCGGATTTGAATCTGAAAGTGCCTATAAATTACAGGTGGCTTCCTAGCGAAAAACACTTGGCATTTTCAGAAGTGAGTTTTTGAGCTCTCATGCACACATGAATCGTGAAGCCTTTGAGCTTTTGCTATAAAGTTCTATGTTTGAGACATCACCACATGGGAATCAGGATTTATTACGTAGCTTTATGTTGATGCCCACTGAAGCTATGAGCGTGGAAGTAGCGACTGCCGAGGGAGTTGTCCTAGAGGTGGCTATGGCAGCAAGAGGAGCTACCCTGGAGGGTGCACCTACAAAAATACCAACTGAAGTACCAAAGTCTCCATGGACACCTAAGCCAAGGCCTGTCCTGACCACATAGGGTCCCAAGATCAAGAAGGGAAAGCAAGCCGCACCACTACAGCCAGTGCGCACATCTCCCTAGAAACACCCCCTGAAGGTTAGGCCCACTACATAGGAAAAGGGCAAGATGATTAACCTAGAGCTGGAATAAGAGGAGTTTGAGGATATTCCAATGGATGATGAGGATGTTGGGGTGGAAACGAAAGATGTTGAAATTGTTGGGTCTAAACCCATGACTAAGTTGCTTGACTACATTCCTCCGCGTAAGGGAAATACCAAGGTGCCCAAAGACATTGACGAGAGTAAGTTCACCCTGCGTACACCCCTCTTGCTAGACCAAATTGTGTTTGAAGGACCATGCTTGGGGTGTGTCCCCCTGTTGAAATTAGAAGACCGGGATTTAGCGGACATAGAGTAGTTTCCTCACCTAGCAACGGATCAACTCATGCATTGCGTGTTATAAGAAACCACAAGAGTGACTGCATTGGAACCGCGGAAGTGGCTGAGAGGCGTGGATAAGGTAGGGTGCTCAACCTGCTATGGGTGCCACATTATAACTACGTGCCCATCACAGTGGTGGTAATCAAGCAACTATTGTGCTTGGTACACGATTCGTGTTTGTGGCTGGAGAAGCCAATACCCATCACTAATAAGATGATCCATAGGATCATGCAGCTACCATATATAGGGGAAAATCCGGTCATGGCATTTGGCAGAAAGGCTAGCAAGCATGTCCTCGCAGAGGCCATGAAGGAAAAGTTCAAGTTAGTGAAGAAGCCACGCATGTTACACATCATTTTGTCACTATCTCTGTACTCTCGGTTCTATGATCCTGGAGGACCTCTACAGTGAACCCTACATGCTTCCCCTTCATGAAGAAACTCCCATTATGTCCCTCTTCACGAGCAGAATAATTCCCTTTTGCATCATTTCCCAAAAATATTTTGTTTTTCCCAGTTTACAAGACCAACGCTAATGAAAAGTGTCCTCATCACGCTGATATACAAGGATTAACACTATCCCTAGTGCCGACTGCAGCGACTAAGCCTTGTTCTAGTCACACCAATCCTATTTTGGAAATCTTTTTGAATAAGAAGCTGAAGCTTCTAGCTCTAGAAGCTTCGTAACGGAATTTTGGTAAATGGTTGGGTCGGATGGAGTCAAGGATGTCAATTTGGGCTCCTTTCCCCTATTAGGATGGAACTACCTCAAGAGATAAAGCCTTCTCCCATGAGAAGAGGAACCATCTCCCAACCATTCATGCTATATAAACCTCCCTTTTTCCCAAGCACAAGCGAGTGTTAATCTTGGTGTGCTAGTGCTAATTAAGTTTGGAGTAATTAGCAAGTTACTCATAGTTGTAGCTCTTTAGTTGTGTGTGAGGGAGAGTGTGAATTTGGTTTAGGGTGAAGAATAAAGGGAAGAGCCTTAAAACTATCATTGTTGAGGCCACCATGGAATGCTAACGGAAGTGTGTGGGAACCTGGCTTTGTCGGGGGAGAACAACAACGTCAAGGCAATGGTTGTAATCTCTTCTTGATTTAATATATTTGAAACTATAAATTGATTTCTTACATAATGTGTCATCTCACATGTTTATGGCTTAATGATCTCATTTATTCTCAGCCTGGCACTTTGTATGAGATATTACTCGATGCTCTGCGACCATCATCCAATCCCATGGCATCGAAGTCACAGGCTACACCTCCAGTTGATGGAGTAATTAGTTAAGTGTCTCAGACCCCTGCCAAATCTTCTTCCAAACAAAATTTGGTCTCGAACACTGCTTCCAATAGTTCCTCCCAGAATATACCTGGCCCTGGTAAAACCTCAAAGCTCCATGATGTCCATTCTACCACAGCAGACAAATCCTCGAAAGGTCGCAAAAGCAAGGGTAAAGTCGATGCCCCAAAACAAGGTCCTCCTAAGTCATCTATTGGTAATTCTTCCCAATGGAAGCCTAAGTATCCATTCCTCATTTGTGGGGAGGATCACTATACTAAGGATTTTCCTCGATGGTCCAAAGTCAGTCATTTTCTCATTTTCTCAAAGGGACCCCAGTTGTCTTGAAAGAGTTTTTCTATCTCGGCAAGCTCAAATGGTAGACCAACCTCAATCATCTTCTTCCTCAGGATCTCAAGTGTTCATGATGAGTATGCCTATTCATGTGGCTACTAGATCAAAATATTACCAAAATCCTCCTCCGACAGCCAGGAAAGAGAAAGAGGCCACACCTTCTTCTTCGGCCCTGAGTTCTAGCCCTAATCATATTGAGTGCCCTAACCCTAATTTTACCATTCGACCACCTTCTCGAGCTGTGTTACAGAATTTTTCATACAATCCCAATGCTCAAGCTGCTCAACACTATAATATTGTTGAGGATTTGGCTCAGGTGCCATTAGTTATGTCTGCTCTTGAGGTATTCCAAAGTTGTCTGTCTCAACGGAAGTCATAGTTGTCGGCTATTGGGGGAATTGATCCTTTCAATTCCAACTTGACATGTTTTGATCTAGAAAACCATGTTCAGTGCCTACCTCATTATATTTCCTTTATCATTCAGGTGATCATCAATGATAAAACTATTCATAGGATCGTCATCGATGAAGGTGCTTATACCTGCATCATGTCAGTCACTTACTGGAAGGAAATTGGTTCTCCTCCTTTCAACCAATACCCTAACACTTTGGAAGCTTTCAATAGGCGCGACTCGTGACCCTTCGGTGTCTTACCCAACCTTGCCATTACTTTGGAGGGAAACAAATACACGTCGAGGTGGAAATTGTTGACACTAATCTCAATTATAATCTTCTACTCAAATGGAGTTGGACCCATGCCATGCACGCTGTAGCGTCCTCCCTGTTCTATGTGTTTCATTTTCTCTATCAAGGAAGAACATCACAGTCGACCAATTGTCCTTCTTTGCCTCTTCCTCCTCAAATGGAAATGTTCCATATGTCAATCACACTGGTGCTCCTTATGAGAGTGTGGGGCAAGTCTTTTTAAAGATTTTGTGTTGATGGCAATTTTTCCCCTCCCACCTCCTCATGTTGCCTATGTCAACATGATCTCGGTCAAATCTGATCCTTTGGTCATACCCTCATCGAATCTTGTTGATTCCTGGGGTGAGTTTATGCCACTTAGTCCCGACGAAATCAATTATGTGGCAATTGTTTTAGCCTCAAGTTTTGTATCCTCTAATTTTCCTATTCCAAGGATGTCTCTTGATACTATTCTCAATCTCGTGGCTTGGTGCTTAGGAATCTCCTTATCCCTTGGCCAAGACTTTTATTGATGACAATAGTATCATGGAAGTAATGTCTCTAGAGGAACCATCATGGAACGATACTCACCATCATTCCTCATTCCTGCCTATCCCAATGGTCGTTTCTATGTGTCTTGAGAAGTTCTCTTCTCTGCTGCCTATTGACATGCTAGTTTTGCCTACCCTTGTCAAGAGCTTTCAACTGACGGCCCCTTTATCCCCTCATGGATTCTTGTTTTTTCTCCCTCCCTGAGTTTTTACTGATTGCTCGTTATTGCCATGGGGTTTTCATATGAATCGTAAACCTCCCTTGCTTAGGGGGCATGAGGGAAAAGCCTTATATGGGTTCTACTCTATTATTTGGCAAGGTCATGCTTACTCATCATGGCAATGGTAAAAATCTTATGCTCATCTATGTTGATTGATTACCCGAGTCCAAACATGGACTCAAAAATTACTATGATTAGGTCATCTCACATAGTTACTTGAGTACATTAGTGTGTCATTCATTTTTTTACAGTGTGGGTTGGTGTGTTAGTTTTCAAACAACTTTCCTATTTACTATGTCTTTCCCTACTTTGCAGATGTTTGTGACTCCTTAAATCGGTTTCACTGATGGTTCTTGTTGTAGTACCTAGAATCTATCCTCCGCAGCATGGGCCATTTATGACCCTCATGGTGAGTTGATTGATCTTCAAGGTATTTATTTAGTTCGCACAGCTAATAACACTGCTGAATACAACACAATCATCGAATTGTTGTTAGAAACCATTGCTCTTGAAATTCAAGAATTGGTTGTGAACCTAGATTCACAACTTGTTTTCATTCAACTCAATGAGGAATATTCCATCAGAAACCCTTGGATATTGAGAATGTATCTATGTATGCATCTACTGGAAAGAAATTTTGATTACATTACATATCATCATATTCCTAGACACATGAATACATTGATAGATGCATTAGCTAATTATGTGTTGGATAAACATTTACGAAACATGTGAAAAGCCAAAACAAATCATTTGTATCATAGTAAGCAGAATATACAACATATATATATATATATATATATATATATATATATGGAAATAATGTTTGATACATCAAAACCCCAAAAAATAATATGTGTGTTCAAATAACATCTGTAGCTCGTAGGCATCACATATCCATGGACACAGGCCTTAAAAATGTAAATGCTAGACCTAGAAGCTAATCAACATGGTGATGATGGTAACATGAAATTTCTCATGCCACATGAGTCATCAATCGCCGAATCCAATCTGATACCCCCACTGTATGCCTCTGGTACTTGCGTAGGATGTCTCCCACCCAGGGATACTTTGGGATACCATGACTCAACCCCTCAAGATTTCTCACAATCCCCTCCTTGTTGTCGCTCCCCTCCTTAGAAGGAGTAACATCAAATTGACGAGCGACGCGCCTAGCTATCGGGGATATCCTGGTGGGACGCTCTAGTCCAACATCTGCATTGCTAAAGCAAAATGTTATAAACACACACACACACACACACACACACATATATCAAAAGAAATTGAAAAATCCAGAAATAAAAAAAATTATTTTTTACCTTCATCATCGAAATCCTTCCCATCTAGTAGTGGCATGTCCAGATCTTCATGGAAGTCGATACTGCTGTATGGCCAATCCTCCACTATGATCAGCTATCATCGTAGTCATGAAAGGAAGGCAGACTTATAGGACATATGCTGGCTCTCAGTGATCCTAGGCATCAAATGACTCTAACAAACCATCCATGGGTCTCGTAGCATTGGCGGATCTACCTCAGTTAGCTCGTACTGGAACAGCTAAATCCGTTCCAAGAAGGTCACTAGTACATATCCAAAGAAAAATTGCTTCAAATTCCTCGCCTTAGCTTTTGACAGCTAGTGTTTCATGTTTATATTCATGGCTTCCACCCAATTGAAGATTGTCGGTGATTTAGAATCAATAGAATATAGAAATTTCAACTTGTTAGACTCGTGCTCTACTTGAGACCCGACCAATTTGTTGATAGTCAACAGTAGCACTCTCAGTGTCAGATCTCGCACAGTGGCAATCTCAATCTTGCTGCTTTTGGATTTGAGGGTTTTTGGGCAACGTTCAATGAGTAACATGGATATGCTTGGCCCAATTGGCCGTGACCCATATAGGTTGACAGTTCCCCTCTCTAGGACAGACTTGTGATGAAGTAGATGTCTGAAGTTTCCAACTCTAGCTCCAGGTCACCAATGATGAATATTTCCCGATTTATGTCCCAGAGACTAATCAGCTATCGAAGTAGCTTAGGTTAAGCCTGCATCCCTAGTATGAGAAATAACTTGAGGAGCCCACAATTCCTCAAGGCATCCAAGAAGTTTGGATCATTCATTGCTTGGGTGTCCACATCTTCGTGCTCATGTTCTTTCCAATCTAGCATTTGTGACGATTCTTTCCTGCAAAAACAATGTATTCGAGTCAATAATCATTTTTGGCAAGTAAAATTTGGATTCAAACAGTGGATTTGAGAGGAAATTTTCTTTTCCTTTGTTCACGGTGGTAGTGTGCCTATTTTAAAAAAATAGTCTCATCAATGGTGTAATTGGGCATTTTAGCAAACCTCGGCTGATGCGATTTCGTGCCTGGAAATCACATGGACTGAGGGTGAATTTTTTTTGCCAAAACCTCCATCAAAAATCCAAAAAATGGATAAAAAAGGAATAAATAGTATGGAAATGGAGCTTAGGGACTTGGCTCTTACCTGCAATTGGCAGCTCAGCGAATGACCTCCTAGATCTCTCGCAATCGATTCCAGAAAAATTAGGGAAAAAGTGGGTGAAACGTTTTTCACAATAAGGTAAAATGGTAAATGGCAAGAATATTTACTTTTCCCTCCTTTTATTTAGTTTTTCATAAAATGTTAGAGTTTTTGAGTATTTTTGACCTAACTTTCCTCAAGAATTAGAGAATGCACTTTACCTTTTTTGCACAGCAATAGGTGATGGATGCTCAACGATGGTGCCGAGTCACGTTTCAGCTCTTTTCTCGACTCGTAAAACTCAAATGAAAATATTTCCAAGTATTTTTCCATTTTGACTCGTAAAAGAGAATAAAATGGGGGGTCTGCTTTTAAGCTATTTTCTGACCCTTTAAACATGAAAATATTATCGAGCTCTTGTTGTTTTGAACTCATTAATGGATGCAAAACATTGTGCGCCTAGTATACATTTACCCCTTTTTTCGGGTTGGGATGCACTATTTACAAAAAAGGTACTCCTTGACTCAAATGATCAAGTGGTTCTCTCAAGTATTGTTTTCTACATTTTCAAGCTTGAGAGACACAAATGTAAGAAAAGGGACGTTGTGGAGTTTTCTTTTCTGTGTATTTTTTAAACTCTCTAAACATGAGAAGAATGCAAAGTTTCACCTTTGTCGGACTCATTAAAATATTAAATGACATCGGATTCATCACCATGATGAACACGAGCCTATCCTTCCTAGTGCTTATTAAACTTACTAGGTCGGATTCATCCGAAGGATGAACTTACAGTGCAAGCATATGCTATCCCCTTCAATATTGTGATTAAAAAGATAATTGGGGTACCTACCAAGAATGGTGGGGGAAGATTTGGAAATATAATCAGTTGTGTTGGCAGCTCACTCTTCGACATGACACTTTCTGCTTCATTTCAGGTTGGGATATACTCCATTTTATCGTTGACCTTCCTAGGTTGGGAAATTTATTTTTTCCTTCCATTTCATCTCTACCATGTCATCATGACCACCGATCCTATGGATCCAAAAGTTGCCAAACTTCTAGTCATGTCGTCAATATGTTTAAGATTTGTCCTTCTGTAGTTACACTTACCCCTGATTCTCTGTATCATCCAAAATCATTTTGCATCACTTTGTCTCATGTCATTTATGTGGGATACATTATGGCCCTCCTTCGACATGACCACTTCTTGTCGACTTCAGCTCATTATCCAAGAAGTTGACTGAGAGACTCTCTTCCAGTACCTTAGAGCTTGCATGCCCTAATGGCAAGTTCTTCGCACTCAACAACAAGTTCACATCATTGGCTTTTGATTGAGTGATTGCATGGTTGTTGGACAACAATTCCTTTATTCACATTCTATGAATTGTGTTGATAGTACCTTGAGGACCATTGTCATTATTGGTGGTTTCTCTCACACTTGTTAACAATTTACATCATTGGCTAGTAATCAAGCAATTTTCTAGCATGTTCAATGTCAACACATCTATTCACGTGTTAGAATCTGTACTTTGGTCGGGTCATGTTGGAGCGCAAGACCCTGGGCTTAGATTATAAAATTCCATGTTGTAAGGTGATGTGACATGATCATGTTGATATACATGTCTCTTTCAGATGGATCACCGCGACCATACCATGAGTTGTCATATGTGATCCTTCTCATTATTAGATGGCTACAACCATACCTTGGTTTCGTTATGATCCTCTTTATCGGATGGTTGCGGCCATACTTGGATCCATTTGCATGATATTTCTTTGGATGGTTGCATCCATACCATGATTCATGTCATTGAACAGATTTTTTAGTTATGTATATGTATCTGTACTTGCTTGCAGGTTTTCCGACGGTAGACTCTGGTTTACTAAACTGATTCATAAATCATTTCATCACTCACTCTAGTTCAGCCTTCACACTTTAGGGGCCATTTTTTACACAAAATTTTATCACTGTACCTGTACTCCCCATTCCATGATCCTGGAGGACCTCTACAGTGAACCCTGTTGAGTGTAGAGCCTAATTATCTTCTGTATTCAAAGGTTTTAGCCAGATGTATACCCCAGGAAGATTGTACACCCCTATATGTGGGGAGGATTGCAAGGGGGCTAATCCCCCCTAGCTGGGGGATCCGGGGGCTAGCAGTCCCTTGGTGGGGGTTCGGGGGCAGCGTCCCGAAAGCTAAAAATAGATGTAAAATTGCCTTGTAAAAGTGTATTAATTTCTAGTCAATCTGGGATGTTCACTAGGTGGATGATCTGACGGTAGAAGTTATGTTTAGTTTAGGGTTTTTTTCCATATAAGGCAACACCTAGCTATATATGAGGGAATTGTATTGCGTCTATGTATATTTGTATTCTGAGTGAGGAAGAGAGAGGAGATTGAGAGCAAAGAGGGAGTTACAACAGATCTATTGTAGGTTGTATCTCTTTAGTTTGCTGGATAATATAAAAAGAAGGACTAGTTGTTTCTTCGTGTATGTAGCCTAAACTGGGTGAACCACTTATATCTGTGTCTCTTTTGTTTTATATGTTTTCTGTTTTTATATTTCTGCAATATTTTACATGTTCCATTTGGCTGATAAACTCGTAGGAGAGAAAGGTCTATTTGGCTGATAAAGTCGTAGGAGAGAAAGGTTCCCGGTTTGAGTGGGAGTAATGGCAGAAGATGGTAGGCTTAAGGATGAAAAATTAAAGGGCCAAAACTACCAGCTATGGGAGATGCAGATGGAAGATTATTTGTTTTAAAGAGATCTGTACCTACCATTGAGCGGAAAGACAAAGAAGCTGATGAGTATGACATACACAGAATGGAATATTCTTGATAGAAAGGCACTTGGAACAATACGGCTGTGCCTAGCAGCATCGGTAGCATTTAATATTTCAAAGGAAATGACAACAATGAGTTTAATGTCGACATTAGCCAAACTATATGAAAAACGCTGAGCCTCAAATAAGGTATTTCTTATGAAGTGTTTATTTAATATGAAGATGTCAGAAGGTGGATCTGTTGCAGACCATTTAAGTTATTTTAATACAGTTACAAGTCAGTTAAGTTCTGTAGGGGTAACTTTTAATGATGAAGTTAGGGCTATGTTATTTCTGTGCTCATTGCTAGAAAGTTGGAATGGTTTATTTATGGCCATTAGTAACTCTATCTCTGGATCTAGTACTTTAAAGTTTGATGATGTTGTCGGTGCAATCCTTAGTGAGGAAATGTGATGGAAAAGCTCTAGTGAGACATCAGGTAATGCTTTGAATGTAGAGACTAGGGGAAGAAAAATGGAAAGAGGAAGGAGCCCAGGATGCTGCAGTAAGTCAAGAAAGGGCATAATCAAGTCTAGATCAGGGATAGTGTGCTGGAAATGCGAGAAGAAAGGACACTTGAAGAAAGATTGCAAGTCTTGGAAGGGAAAAGAAGGAGATGTGTAGTAAGAAACTAAGCATGAAGCGAATGTAACAGGTGATGTGTTGCAAGATGCTTTGATTTTTTCATTAGAAAATATTATTGATGCTTGGGTGGTAGATTCAGGGGCCTCATTCCATGCCACACCTAATAGGAAACATTTTTATGATTATTTTCAAGGATATTTTGGACATGTTCGATTGGGTGATGATAAACCCTGTAAAATCATTGGAATGGGTACAGTTTTCATAAAACTGAAAAATGGAAATCAGTGGCTATTGAAGGAGGTAAGGCATGTTCCAAATCTGAAGAAAAATCTGATTTCAACAGAGTAGTTAGGAGGTGAAGATTGCGTAACTACTTTCACAAATAAAACCTGGAAAGTCACTAAAGTATCCCTGGTAATAGCGAAAGGAGAAAAGGTTGGTACATTATATTTATGCAATGGTATTTCTAATTATATTAATGCTTTAACCTCTATAGGAGAATATGCGGCATTGTGGCATCATAGGCTCGGGCACATGAGTGAGAAGGGGATGCAGATTCTTCATTTAGGAAATTTGTTTCCAGGTTTGAAGCATGTTGATTTAAAATTCTGTGAGAATTGTGCTTATGGAAAACAGAAGCAAGTTAGATTCCTTAGAGTTCGGAAAGAAAAGAAGAGTGAAAAATTAGATCTTGTGCATACAGATGTATGGGGACCTACTCAGGTATCATCTCTTGGTGGCTCTTGTTATTATGTTACTTTTATTGATGATGCAACTAGAAAAACCTAGATTTATTGTATTCAAAATAAGTTTGATGTATTTGATACTTTCAAAAAATGGAAAGTTTTGGTTTAAAATGAGACAGGAAAAGGTTGTAGTGTCTCAGATCAGACAATGGAGGTGAATATTGCAACAAAGAGTTTGATAGGTACTATTCATAGAATGGAATTCATAGAGAGAAGATGGTTCCAAGAACACCACAAGAAAATGGTGTGTCATAAAGGATGAACAGGACAATCATAGAGTGTACAAGGTGCATGAGATTGCATGCAGGATTTCCTTTACAATTTTCGGCAGATGTTGTAGATACTACTGTTTATCTAATAAACAGAGGGCCTTCAAGTTCCTTGGATGGTGGTATTCTAGACAAGACATGGATAGATAAAAAGGTAAACTACACTTTTTTAAAGACTTTTGGTTATGAAGCCTTTGCCCACATTCATAAAGAAAATATAACAAAGCTTCAGGAAAAATCAAAGAAATGTGCCTTTATTGGATATGGTGTTAATGATTTTGGTTATCACTTTTACGATTATGAAAAACGCAAAATCATTAGGAGCAGAGATGTCATATTCAATGAAAAGGTTTTGTATAAGGATCGGCTACAGGAAAAGAAATAGGAAAAGGAAAACAGAGAATACACAGTGCTTGACGATATCACAGGAAAAGTGATGGCGCCTAGAAATCATAATGATCAATAGCCAGAACAACAACCACATCAACAAAAAGCACTTCAAACACCTAAAAGTGGTGTTAGAAGATCTACCGGGATAAGTAGACCCCCTGAATGATACTCTCCTTCATTATATTATGTATTGTTGACTGATTCTAGTGAACTAGAATGTTATGAAGAAGCAGTGCAGGTAGAAGCTAGGAAGAAGTGGGAGCAAGCTATGAAAGAAGAGATGGAGTCCTTAGCACATAACCAGACTTGGGACTTAATCAGGTTTCCTGCAGGTAAAACAACATTACAGAATAAATGGGTTTACAAGTTGAAGGAAGAAGATGGAGGTAGAAAAAGGTACAAAGCTAGACTTGTGGTGAAGGGGTTTGCACAGAAGAAAGGTATTGATTTTGATGAAATATTTTCTCCTGTTGTTAGAATGACTTCAATCAGAACTATTTTAAGTCTAGTAGCAGTGGAAGATTTGCATCTTGAGTAGTTAGATGTAAAGACAACCTTTTTCCATGGGGATTTGGAGGAAGAGATATATATGCATCAGCCACAATGATATGAGGTAAAAGGGAAGGAGAAACTAGTGTGCAAGTTGAGGAAGAGCTCGTATGGCTTAAAACAGGCTCCAAGGCAATGGTATCTAAAATTTGACAAGTTTATGTATGAACAAGGTTATACTAGATATCACTTTGATCATTTTGTTTATCTAAAAAATAAAAATGATGGCATCTATATTATATTGTTATTGTATGTAGATGGCATGCTTGTTGTAGGGTCTAGCATGCAGGAAATAAATGTGCTAAACAGAAAATTGGTAAATTCATTCACAATGAAGGATTTGGGAGCTACAAAACAAATCCTTGGTATGAGAATAACTAGAGATAGAAAAAATTGCAAATTAACATTGTCTCAAAATGAGTACATACAAAAGGTGTTGAAAATATTTAATATGCACAATGCAAAACCAGTTAGTACACCTTTTGCTAGCTATTTCAAACTTAGTAAGGAGATGTGCCCAAAGACCCAAGAAGACATGGATTATATATCTAAAGTTCCATATGCATCAGTAGTTGGAAGCTTAATGTATGCAATGGTCTGCACAAGGCCTGATATTACACATGCAGTGGGAGTTGTAAGAAGGTACATGAACAATCCAAGAAAATAACATTGGATGTTGGTGAAGTGGATTCTCAGGTATTTGAGAGGTACCACAAATTAAGCATTATATTTTGGTGGTTCAAACATTTCTCTACAGGGATATGTTGATGCAGATATGGCGGGTGATAGAGATAATAGGAGGAGCACAACAGGGTATGTGTTTACTGTAGGTGGAACAACTCTCAGTTGGGTCTCAAAACTGCAAAGTGTTGTTGCACTCTCAACAACAGAAGTAGAGTATGTTGCTACTACAGAGGCTAGTAAAGAAATGATTTGGTTACAAAGGTTTTTGGATGAATTAGGTAAGAAGTAGGAGTTAAGCAGGTTATACAGTGATAGCCAGAGTGCCATACATCTTGCAAAGAACTCTGCATTTCATTCCAAGACTAAGCATATACACTCAAGTACCATTTTATACGGTCAGCATTGGAAGATGGAAAGTTGAAGCTGGAAAGGATACACATTAGCCAGAATCCTGCAAATATGTTAAAAAAAGTTATAACCAGGGAGAAACTGCGAATTTTCTTAGTTTAAATTGGTTTTCAAGTATGATGAGGAAGATGAGAAATAGCTAGGTCTAAATTGGAGTCACTGCCTAGCAAATGAAGCAGCAGTGGAGTTGCTATAATCAGTCTCCAAGTGGGATATTGTTGGGTGTGGAGCCTAATTATCTTTTGTATTCAAAGGTTTCAGCCAGATGTATACCCCAGGAAGATTGTACGCCCCTCCATGCGCCGAGGGGGGCTAATCCCCCCTGGCTGGGGGGTCCGGGGGCCAGCAATCGGATGGCGGGGTTCAGGGGTAGTGCCCCCAAAGCTAAAAATAGATGTAAAATTGCCTTAAAAAAAGTATAGTAATTTCTAGTCAATCTGGACCGTTCATTAGGTGGATGATCTGATGGTAGAAGTTATGTTTAGTTTAGGGTTTTTTTTCCCTAGAAGGCAACCCGTCACTATATATGAGGGAATTTTATTGCATCTATGTATATTGGTATTCTGAGTGAGGAAGAGAGACGAGATTGAGAGCGAAGAGGGAGTTACAGCAGATCTACTATAGGTTGTATCTCTTCAATTTGATGGATAATATAAAAGGAAGGACTGGTTGTTTCTCTGTGGACGTAGCCCAAACTGGGTGAACCACGTATATCTGTGTCTCTCTTGTTTTATGCATTTTCTATGTTTATATTTCTGCAATATTTATGTGTTCCATTTCTTTTTAATATATAATTTTCTAACAAACCCTACATGATTCCCCTTCATGAAGAAACTCCCATTGTGTCCCTCTTCATGAGCAAAACAATTCTCTTTTGCATTGTTTCCCAAAAATATTTTGTTTTTCCCATTTTACAAGACAAACGCTAATGACCATTGTCCTCCTCACACTGATATACAGGGATTAACACTACCCCTAGCACCGACCAAAGTGACTAAGCCTTGTTCTAGTCATGCCGATCCTCTTTTGGAAAGTTTTTAAATAAGGAGTCGAAGCTTCCAGATCTAGAAGCTTCGTAACAAAATTCTGGTAAATGTTTGGGCTGGATGGAGTTGAGGATGTCAATTTGGGCTCCTTTCCCCTATTAGGATGGAACTACCTCAAGAGATAAGACCTTCTCCCATGAGAAGAGGAACCATCTCCCATCCATTCATGCTATATAAACCCCTTTTTCCCAAGCACAAGCTAGTGTTAATGCTAGTGTGCTAGTGCTAGTTAAGTTTGGAGTAATCAACAAGTTATTCATAGTTGTAGCTCTCTATTTATGTGTGAGGGAGAACTGTGAATTTGGTTTAGTGTGAAGACAAAAGGGAAGAGCCTTAAAACTATCATTTTTTGGGCCACCATGGAATGCTAACGGAAGTGTGTGGGAACCTGGTTTTTTCGAAGAAGAAAAATAACATCAAGACAACGGTTGTAATTTCTTATTGATTTAATATATATGTGATCTGGACTTAAACAGGAACGCAACAAATTACAGATATAACCATAAACATAGATATGCAGCGGAAATAATACTTCATTTCATTAATGTAAAAT
Organism: Pinus taeda; assembly: GCA_000404065.3. Taxonomy (NCBI): domain Eukaryota; kingdom Viridiplantae; phylum Streptophyta; class Pinopsida; order Pinales; family Pinaceae; genus Pinus; species Pinus taeda. The sequence continues at coordinate 109,878 of APFE030742740.1, read as the reverse complement.
ACTAAAATATGCTTACAAACAGTAATGGAAATAAACGAGCTAGGGCAATGGTAGCTTATCTCTGAGAAGAGATGTGGTGGCTACATGCCTCTGAACTGTGTTACAATGAGGCTCGAAGGCCTATTTATTTTTGAGGAACAATGGAAAACCCTTCACATCCCAAAACCTAACCCTAGAAGATGAAACGCCAAATTGTGGGCCCTATTTGGGTAAATTGGTACGTCAATTTCCCGGGGTCATAACTTTGGCATACGATCTCCGTTTGACGTGTCTAATTACTCGTTAGAAAGATCTATCTGAGAACTACCACTTTGGGAGGGGAAACATCGGTCCATGGACCTATGATGCCCCTATATTTCCAAAAAAACGTCGTTTAGGGCCTTAAAACGGCTCTAGAAGTTCAGGACCCAAAAAACTACTAGAAATAGTAAACTGTGCTACAATTTAGGAAACTGAAAAGACTGAAAGAGACAGTTATGGGGGTCCAAATGGGCTAGGTGGGTGGCCACCAACATCCACCTGGATCAATATGCAACTATCAATTGATTTCCTACACAATGTGTCATCTCACGTGTTTATAGATTAACGCTTCTTGACTTGTTAAGTAGGTTGAATTACAATTTTTCTATTATCACGGTTATTGTTTGTTGTTGTTTACTTGTTTCAGGTGTTCAAAAAAGGAAATTGGAGATATCTAGAGTGAGCAAGAAAGTTCATCACCAAACGGGATAAGAGTACTAAGAGTTAGGCCCTCTAACCATTGTCCTAACCTAAGGAAATATTCCATAGAATGTCTTGTTTGTGGCTAGACTTGCTATCAAGCTAGAGGAATTGTTTGTGTCCACACATAGAATTTTACTTCACCACAGCGTGGTTATGCCATTTCAAGAATCTGTGACCCTACAGCCAAAGTAGCCACACAACTCTTAGCAAGGAAGGTCATGCGAAAGTGTCGCACAGACGAAGTGTTGGAACCAGTCGTAGCTTTGGCAGCCCAATGCTTAGAGGGTGTTCAATTTAATTGGCCGTGTTACCTCTATGGTGATTTCCTCGTGAATTGTCACTAGGTGTAGGATCTCAGCAAGACATTTCACTGTGCATGGCTCTTGCTATCCATAGTGCTGGTAGCCTAGGAGCTACCCGAAGATAGTCAGTTTCCTTCGGTTGCACTGAACATACCAAAGGCTGCAAAGTATGCTTTGTTGTGGGCAACTAAGTATCCTTAGAGGATAAAATATACAAAATCTTCTAGACCTTGATGAAGATGAACGTGCACATGGCCATCAACCGCAAGCTGTGGTTGTCGTCTATCAATTTTGACAGATTGCAGGAGTACATGGAATTCAAAGATATTTTCTACCACATCTCAATAAGGGCATGGAAGGACCCCGAGTAGAAGTGGCATGGATTTCCCTACTTGGCAATAGATGACACGATCGACATAGTCCTTGACAGATGGTTGATAGAATGGCACACTACCTTGGACTTGGTTGTGGGATCTAGCAAGACCACCACACAGCGGAAGAAGGAAGAAGCCAAACTGAAGATGGAGCAGTTGGCCACAAAATGAAGAAGGGAGGCCGATGCTAAGGCTAAGGCAAAGCACACTTCCACGCAGGAGATAGGAAAATAGGCAGGAGGAGAGGAGCGTGGCTCTGACAAAGAGAAATCACCCTCACTAGAGACAGAGGAAGAAGTAGATGAACAGATAGAGGAGGGAGGAGGGGACCTAGAAATGACTCTATTCCATATTAAGTACACTAGGTGTCCAAATAATATAGGGTCATGGAAGAAGTCCAAAGCGAGCAAGATGTCTTTGGATCTGATCACCCTGACGGATGAGGATCTGAATGATATAGGGGATATGGTGCGGGATGCCACTGTAAAACTAGTGCAGTAGTTCGAGGAGTAGCAATAGTAGGTGTTAGGCACTATTTAGATGGGTCTGCGCGAGTTGCAAATCCACGCCTCACATATGCAGACCAGCATGGAACCCACTAGTGTGGCCATTGGCACCTCAGAAGCCGCTGAGATGCTACGCGCTAAGGACCCTCGAGCCATAGTGTTGCCAGATAGAGCATTGATGACTAAGAATGATGCTAACAGACCTGATGTCAGTGCCGTCAAGGGCATGGGACTTAATCTGGCAGCGCTTCCTAGCAAAGTGATTTACCTTTTGCAGGACAGTGTGATTGCAGAACTTTGGGCCTGCGATCACTGCACTTTACAGGTGATCAGTGAGAAACAGGTCAACAATGCTCAAATGGTTGTGCAGCGCGACTCCGCCATCAACCTTGTTTCTAACCTCACAAATAAGAATCAACGCCTCACTGAGATTGTGGATGAAGCATGTTGCACTGTCCCATAGCTAGACATCCCTAAAGCTGAGCCAGTTGATGTGCGGGTTTGAAAACTCATTGTGGGAGTGTGCAATGCATGAACAGAGTTGGCCAAGGTTAAGCTGAAACTAAATCTCAAGATCGTGGAGTTGTAGTTAAAGGCCTAGCCTTTGATTTCGCTGGAAGTAAGGGAGCGGTGCGCGACTGCTGTGGCAGATGTGGTAGCAAGTGCAGTAACATACTGCATGAAACATTTTGAGTAGTTGCTCTAGGTCCTCACCAGCTACAAGAGGACCCCAATGTGCAAAGGATGGAGACAGAAGCACGGGAACTATAGTAGCGCTACAACAAGGTTAAGACAACAACACAAACTGTTGTCATCACACAAATGCTCACAAAGCTGCAGGAGGCCAAGGAACTGAAGGAACAGGTAGACGCAATGTAGCACAAAGAAGCCATGTTGAAGAATCACTTGAAGCCTTCTTTAAACGAGGCCTATGATATCATGACTACCATTGAAGGCAAGTTGGTCAGTCTGTAGGAGACTCAACAGAAGCTATAGATTGCTACCACAGGGCCAATGACAGAACAATTGGTTGAGGAGCTAAACCAAGTGGTAACATAGTGCACAGCCGATGTAGCAGTTGTCTAGGTCAAGCTAGGAGGTCTTTGTGACAAGATCTCTGCACCAGCGGAGTGACTCAAGGGAAAGTTGCCATGTTTGTGTTGGGGGCCTATTGGGAACAAGTCCCTTGGGGGTCAATTTTGGGGTTAAACACCCAAGTTTTGGGGCAAAAGGCCCGAATTTTGTGTAAAAAAATGTAAAGTCTCTGCATTTTGTGGTCATGGAGCATGAAGATGTAAAAAGTTAAAAGGGCTTTTCTCTATTAGTCTAGATGAGTTGTGTTAGTTTTGGAGATCTACACATGGTCTACAGACCATGGGATTGTATAAAAAGGGAAGTCTTAGAAGATCTAACAGGATAATAGAGTAAGTAAGTTAGAAGTCATGAGTCATTGGTAAGTTTGGGTGAGCTAAGAGCGAGAGTCTTAGCGTAGGAAGAGGCTCTACAGTTGAGTGCACAGAGTCCTAGGGTGGAAGTTTGCAGCTGAGTGCACAGACCCTTGGAGCTTTGTGCGTAGGGAAAATAGAGTCTATACTGGGAACTTGAATCATAAATAAAGAGAAGTACTCAGGAATCATTGTGTTTTTTGTCTCTGATTATTGCATCTGATTATGATATGTTAAGTTCTAGATTTACATTATAATGTTAAATTGATGCGCGAATGTATCTATTTCTATTTGTTATTTGAATGTGAGTAATAATGTATGTTTACCCAAGGTTAATCTTAATTGCATGATAAATTTGGCTAACAACTAAGATAATTAGGGGACAAGATAGTAACATAGTCACAGAGGTGTGTAAATGCATGTTTCATTGTTTAGGGTTGCAAGAAGGACATTTAGATACCTTCGTAGAGGTTCTGAAACACCAAAGAGGAAATACATCGATAAGCCCTAAACGCTTATCGATCTGCAAGAAGGCAGGGATTAAGGTAGAAAATTGACATCACAACCATCTCAGGGTGTGAAACTTTGTTCTTGCATCCCCCCATACTGCTTCGAGTGGGACTTCAATCTTCACTCCACAGACTGATGCTGAAAGGGCCAGTAGTGTAGGGATTTGTTGGGATGCCTAACATTGAACCTGGGTTAGGGCCCATCAAGCCAGCAAGAACCATTGATGCAGAGGTTATCCCTTTACTTATTAATGGGTATAGATTGTAGGTCTACAATAAGCCCTTGTCAAAGCAAGAATTCATCAATGGCATCAGCAAGACAATGATGGTAGTGGAGAAAGCCACAGCTTCCACCCCATCAAGTCCCTCAAGAAAAAAAATAAAAAGAAAGAAAAGAGACTCAAGTGAAAACCTCCACGAGGCACCTGAGTCCCACGGTTCGGTTAAAAACCTCTTGAGGTGACCCAATGGTGTTGAAAAAAAAGAAGAAAAAAAATTCTCTAGGTGAAAACCTCTTTTGAGGCACCTAGGGCAGACAACTAGGATGAAAACCTCCTTGGAGGTAAACTAGTTGTTTTCTAAAAAAGAAAAAAAAAAGAGAGAGAAAGGGTAAAAACAAATTTGGAAATGTTGTTTGTAGGTCAGAAAGAGGAGGATAAGTGTAGCTTGAGAGGAACAAAAGGACCTACAAAATCCATATTTCAATCCCTCCATCTCATATTTTTCATTATTTCATCCATTCTTCCATTTATGAACCCCTCCATCTCAGTTTACATGGGCTCTGTGTTTTCTACAGGATTCCCTGTAATCCTATAGGATTCTCTGTAAACCTATAGGAGCTTCCTGTAGGAATTACAGTGGCCCTGAAAATCCCAAGAAAAGTGGTCCTATAGAAAGGGGATGAAAATCCTGTTTCTAATTAAAAACCATTCACTCCACCACATCATTGCCATGCCTTTCATCGCCATGTCACCCCTGCATCCATCCAATAAATCAATTCAAAAAAATATAGTTTACAAAAAATAAAAAACAACAAATAGAAGAAGGAGAGAAGAAGAAAAGAGGGACATTACCTGAAGACGACAACTCTCACCTACCATTCCCTGCAACCCTTCCCCACTCATGTCAACATCCCTCATGCTCCAGAATTGAGAAAAAGTATGAAAGTTTAGGGGAGAGGTAGCTATATGACATCTTATAGGTTTCATGTAGGAAATCTTGTAGCAGCCTATCCCACAAAGGAAACTCCAAAGGTTTGCAACCATCTTTAGCACAAGGATTCCAAGGTTGAGGAAGCTCCTCTAGAGCTCAGCAGCAGTAGCAATATCATGAGCATCACTCTCCAACACCTGCACATAAAAAGACACAAGCATCAAAACAGGCCAATACACAAAAGAATATGCAGCAAAAACACAACACAGAGACATCACTCTCTAGCATGCATCATCATCAAAGCATCTTACTCACAGGTATGTAATCTTACTCATGCTCTCTCATTGTTATGATATGATCAAAACTGTAGGATTATGTGAGAGTTGGTTTTATAAGAAAAGATGACCAGTTAACTTGGCCACCTTTAGCCAATCGACAAGGGAAAATAGTTAGACCACTCCACATGTGGCAACAGTCAAATCAGAAGAAAAGGGGAATAAGGCCAAAAATGGTTAAGTTGCAGAGGAACAAAGTGGGAGATGATTACGAGGTAATGTAGAATGATGGATTGATAGTGGGACTGTTACACTGAAATTTGTCACCATGACTATCTGCAGTTAATATGGCTCCATCAATAGTCATATTATCCTCCTTGTCAAGCCTCAAACCTCTTCTCTTCATGTCAAACTTCAAAAAGAGAGAAAGTCACTTAAAAACATGTTTATCTCTGGGTACACAAGTTCTCTCTACCTTCCCTGCATGTACGCATTCCAAACACACTGTACCTGCGTACTTGTACGCTCTGTAAGCCAAAGGATGGGTGCGTACCCCTGGAAAGGTCAAAAGGCACGAGTTTCATCTTTAAAAAGTTACTTGTGGTCACTTCTAGAGCCTTCTAGAACAGTGTTCGACGTGTATTGAGCGCCTCCAGATTGTTCATGCATCCCTATGATAGAGGAACTTATCCCATCAAGAGAGGAGCTACCC
>APFE030742740.1:24001-59870 GCA_000404065.3 Pinus taeda | reverse complement strand
AAAAAAGTGATTCACTTATAATTCTAAAGCCACTTTATCTTTTATTTAAGTTACAATTTAGTGGATGGTTCATAAGATACCATTATAAAAGTGACTTTCACTTATTTATAAAAGTGGGTTGCATAAAGTAATGTTTTTTTTAAAGTGAGCTAATTATATTAAGTTTGGAAAGGGGGGAATTCTTTTTAAATATAACATTGTAATACGCTTCCAAACATTCACGTGGTTCGTTGGAATCTTCAACAACTTTTCTTCAAAAAGTCATAACTTCTTCATTCGAAAGTCCTTTTCAGAGCCATATTTTTTTTAATCAGCTTAATTTTCTGAGGTCTTTCTATTGGAACACTTAGTTTCATCATATAAAACTTTAGTTCTGTTTAAAATGGAAAGTTCATGCCTAGTTATTCTTGACAACCCAACTACTTCCAATGGTTATCCTACATGGTGGATTTACGTAGAAGTAAATATATTTATAGAATAGCCTCATGGCAAGAGTCTAAACTTCAATATGAAGATAAGCAAGCCAAATGTAAAAATAAGCAAGATGAAGCACATGGGTTTATAGGGATGTCTATTTCTCCATACCTTAGATTCCATATCATAGAAATTGATACCCCCAATGAAGCAATGAAAAATCTCAATAAATTTTTCGAAATTAAAAATGAAATTAGAGCCCATCAACTCGAAAATGAGTTGCTTAAGTTGGACCCCAATAACATTTTTTCCATTGAAGATTTTTTTTCCAAGTTCAAGACCCTTAGACTTCTCTTAGAATGTTTTAAGGTTAAGAAAGAAGATGGTAGCCTTATCTATTCCATTCTTACTAAGTTAGGACCAACCTACTCTGTGTTTGTTTCCACCTTCCATTCTACTAGAGAAGCCTTTATTTCTCAAGGACAAAACTACAAGTTCCCCTCTTTTGATGTATTTTGTGATTCTTTAATAAGAGAACAAGAAAATTAAACTCTTACATCTTGGTCTTCTTAATACTGGAAACTATTCTGAGAAAGCCTTAGTAGCCCAACTACAACCAAGTTCAAAGAATCCTAAGAAGCAGAATCCTAAAAAGAATGGTCCTAAACCAAACAAGCGTCCTAAGCCATTTGAATCTCAAAATGAAAAATCAACTCAAAAAAATGATAAGGTAACTAAAAGAAAATGGAAGAACATTGATAGACATTGCAACTTTTGTAATCGTGATGGCCACTTAGAATCCAAATGCTTTAAGAATATGGAAGCCTTGGAAGTAGCAATGAAGAAGCACAACATCCATTTGGAGCACTCTTCGACTTGAACTTCAACTTCATCTTCAGAAATAACACTTTTTGCATGTGTTTGTCAAGCATCTCAATCTGGTTATGCACTAAATATATCTTCTTCTTCTCATTCTCATGAGTGTCTTATTGATTCTGGAGCTTCTTATCACATGGCAAAAAACAAAGCCATTTTTTCTCCTTTAAATTATTGTAACACCAAGAATATATATGTTGGTGATGATAGATCTCTTAGTGTTGAAGGGATTGGAACTATTCATGTATACAATGGTCAATTTAATGATGTATTATGTGTTCCTACTTATCCTGCAACCTTCTATATGTATATTAGATAACTCATCGAGGTGACAGTAAAACCATTGAATTTTCACCTCATGATGTTGTAATTAAGGACCTAAGAGATCCTAAACAGATTTTAGCTACTGGAATTGCTGATGATTCTACAAGGTTGTATAAGTTTAACAACTTTGGGTCATCAACTCTTCTCTTGGTATTTTTTTCTCATAATGATGAAGTGAACAAACTTTGGCATGAGCGATTTGGTCACTTAAACTATAGATCCCTTCAAAATCTATGTAACGAAAATATGGTGACATGTCTTTGTAAGAATATACAGGGTAAGTCCCTCAGACAGAACACCAAAAGGACACCGCTCACAAATAGATCACAGATCAATACACCAGTATTTTGACGTGGTTAAAACCCTCAGAGAGGGAAACAGTCCACGGCCTGCGCCAACGTGGCTACTACAGGCAATTTATTAATAAAAGAATGAAAATTTACATAAGCTTCCCTCATGCACGGTTAACCTACAAATGACCCTCCATGCGCTTTAAATAGAATTCATGGACCAATCGGGTGTCAAGCCACGGATCAAGTGTCGGTAATACCGAGGAGAGAATGAACCGTCGGATCACTACATATCGTGACCGTCGGATTATAAGTTACAAAATGTACAACGGTAAAGAAACACACTTTACCTAACTCTATACCTAACTCTATACTAGACCAAGTTGAACTTAACTATTTCCTATGTGTCGGAATATCCTAACACGAATATCCTTGAGGAAACCAAAAGCAGAAAAACAGAGGCAGTTTCCTACTTCTTAGCAGCAATAAAGGGATAAGACATTAAGGACCAGTAAGGAGCTTCAAACATCCACCACAGTTAAATTGAAGGAGACCGCTTGTCAGAGAACGAGTTTTGATTGTAATAAATACTATCACCAACATGATGTGGAGTTAGACTCCTAATTGCATTAGGTTTCTAGAACTTCCAGTTAGCAGTTGGTGGTATTTAATAGTTAGTTTAAAGTGTTAATAGGTGTCATAATAAGATGAATTCGAGTTCCCTTCATGCTGGAGGAGGAATCTCAGTTATGTAGAGAGCTCTATATATAGCAGAACATCTGATGTACAAAGGGTTGGAAAATTATTCAGAAAAGCTCTCATATTTGGCTTTATTTAATGACTCTGTTTTTAGTAATACAGTATTTTGGCTTTGCATCTCAAGAATCAGAAAGAATTTGATGCTTTGAATGTCTTGTATTGTTCTCTTCCTATTATCTATAGTGGTATGAATGTGTGATTACTTAGAAATGACTAACAGTGCTCTAATTTCCTTCATGCATTTGTAAACTGTGTTGGTTCTTTGTGTTTCTAGTGTATTCTACATGCATTGAGTTCTAAATGCCCTGACTTCTATGTAGAGCTAACCTTACTGTCAATAATGAAGCATATTTGACTCCATAAACCCAATGGATACTTTCTAATTATGTTTCCACCATTCATATTTTTACATTTGTTTCATAAGAGTTAGCCATCTTACTCATAATAAAAAAAATCATTAATCCTTTGAGAGAGCCCTCTCAGGTTGAGGAGGCTAAGCCTCAACCAAAAGTAGGTTTGAAATAGTTACTTGAAGTCTAGCTTATCATAGCAGCCTATCATGGTCTGATTTTGAGACAACATTTTGGTGCGTCTGCCGGGAGCCTGAAGATTAATCACTCATGATATCAAGAGACTGAACTTCTGAAGGTAGCAAGAGCTCAGAAGACTTTTCGAGGCTGCAATCTACCTTGGTGACTCCATACATTTGCAAAAGTTTAAAAGGTGGCTTCGAGAGGGAGATATCCACAAAGCAATCTTGACCCAGATCCACCTACTCCTATGGACAATCCCAACACCATTTCAAGGAGCAGGCAAAGATTTATTGAAACACCAAGTACTCCATCTTATTCAAAGTCTTTGCTCTCTAAATTTTCAAGAAGTCCTAAGGACAAAATAGTTGATGACAAAATTCATGAGGTATTGTTTAAATCAGAAAATGAGGAAGAACTCATTGGAATTATTTTAGATTTGCAAAAAAGAGGGATTGATACTTCATCTTTAGTGTCACAAAAAGATAAAGAAGAATTTTGGGAAATTGTTACTTCTGAGTTATTGTTAGAAAAGGAAGACTTAGATAAACTCAAAGAGATTGATCCTTTTGAAGTTGTACTTAAATCCAAAGACGATTTACCACTGCCAAATTGGAGTACATTTGTCACTGGTTTACAAAGCCCAAGTAGTCCTTTCCACGTCAGTATCTCATCCTTAGCTTATGTTAGTCATAGCAGTTCTCAAACACCAAGCAATCCACCTCGTATTACTACTGTTCCTTCTATCTCTTCAGTACCTATCATCATTGTTCCTCCCTTAGTCATGGTCGTACCTGCTAGATATGCTCCACTAGTACACCCTGTTGTTTTGCATGACCTTCCCAGTAAATATGTTGCACGAATTCCAACTTGGGGTGGTGATGAAGAAATCACAGCAGAAGAGCATGGAGACAGATTCAATGATTTTGTTGATAGAGAGGAAATTGATGATGAAGATGTGAAGCTAAGATTATTTGCACAAACCTTTGTCGGGGAAGTTAGGAAATGGTTTAAAGCTCTTCCAGCTGGAAGCATTCACAATTGGACAGAGTTTGAGGACAGTTTCCTAAGGAAGTGGGGAAATAGAACTAATCTGGTTCAAGCTCTTACTGAATATAATAACCTTAGAAGGTCACCTGATGAAACCATTCAAAAATTCTCCAAGAGGTTTAATAAAGTGTTTAATTCCATCCCAGTCCGTTTGAAACCTCCTGAGGCCTTGGCACAACTAAGATACGCTGAAGAGTTTGATTCTAACTTCTCTCTGTTACTCAGAGAAAGAGACTCTCCTACTCTTGTTGACATGCAAAATGATGCAATTAAAGTAGAGGTGAACATGGTTGCTGCTAAAAAGTCAAAGATGGGAAAAGCCAAATTGAAAGAAGAAGAGAAACCTTCCTCTTCAGCTCCAGAAGATAAAATTGATTCAATGATGAAGACCATGGAGAAGCTGATGGATCAGTTGTCTCTTGGAAGTACCTCTGCTCCTCCAGTGCAACAGGAGCCTCAATTTAGAAATACTCAATTCAGGAGACCTCAAAATCAACAAAGGCCAATGGAAAATAGGAATCAATGGCCTGATCCTCTAGTAAGACCTCCTTTCCAGTAGAACTTAGTTGATGAAGAAGATGAACCTAAAGTTCCTAAAGAATCCATCCATTGTCTTGATGAAGAACTGTAAGGAATTTTCTTGACTAAAGAAGAACATGATGAATCCAGTATGACCAAACAAGGGGAGGAGCCTTCAGACTATTTAAAAGGTTATCACCATGCTATCTTTGAAATGCAGAAACAGTACAATCTCAGGAATATAAATGTACCAATTACAGCAAGCAAAGCACAACGCAAGAAATATGGTTCAAAGGCTGTTGAAGACAAGAAGGAAAACCTAAAAGTTGTTGAGGGTAAAGTTGATTCTCCATCTGGTAAAGGAGACATTCAAACTCCATCTCCTACTAAAGAAGTTGAAAAAACTATTTTTGTTTTTAACCTTGAGAACGAAATTGTGAAAATCAAAATATCAGTCCCTTTTAGTGAAATCCTCAAGGTAGATAAATACAGAAGTAAGATTGTAGAGATGCTTAATTCACAACCAGGAGTAGTTGATATCTTAAATGTGCAAGAGGATAATCCTATTATTTGCTTGGTTCCAAGACTTGAAGATGAACAGAATGAAGAATTTCCTCCTTTTTACATAAGCATTAGCATTCATGATATGACTTTACACAATGCTATGTTAGATTCGGGAGCATCTCATAATCTTATGCCCAAGGTAATCATGTAAAGGTTGGGGTTGCAGGTGACCAGACCATATAAGGATTTATTCTCTTTTGATTCAAAAAGAGTTCAATGCATTGGTTTGATTAAAGATGTTGTTGTGGGGCTAACTCAAATTCCAACAAAGACAATTGTCATGGACATTGTTGTGGCCGACATTCCACCTAAGTTTGGGATGCTGCTTTCAAGATCGTGGGCAGAAAAGATCAAAGGCACGATGCAGATGGACCTTACCTATGCTACTATCCCTATTTTTGGGGAGCAAAGGAAGTTGTATCAAGAGACTAGAATGGATTATATGGTAAGCAGCAAAGACAACCCTCAAAATTTTCCTATTTATTCATTTGATACTAGTCTCGGATCAGCCATTCTTTTTAATGAGTCAGTTGGAGAGGAATCAAAGGAGAGGCTTTCAAAAAATCAATGCCAAGTAGATCAACAAGAAGATGAAAAAGAGACAATAGGCTGGTGGTCATTATACTTTGATGGATCAGTAGGAAGAGAAGGGGCGAGAGTTGGGATTTGGATCACAAGTCCAAATGAAGAAATTAAGTTTTTATCCTACAAACTAAATTTTGATTGCACCAATAATATGGCTGAATATGAATCTCTGATTTTGGGCTTATAAGCTTTGTTGAAGTTGAAGGTTGGAAACATTGTTGTTTGTAGAGATTCTGAATTAGTGATTAAACAAGTAGAAGGTGCATATCAAACCAAAGATGTAAGGATGAGAGCATACCAAAATTTAGTATTAGATATGTTGGAAAAGTTTCAGGCTTATTCCTTCACTGTCAAAACCAGAGACCAAAACTCTATTGCATACTCCCTTGTTGTTTTCGCCAGTTTATTCATTGTTCCTATGTATTCTTCTGGAAAATATGAGGTGGAGGTTCATCATCGACCAACTATACCAGATAACATCATAAATTAGCAAGTCTTTCAGGATGACCAGCAAGTAAAGAATTTCATTGAGTTAAAGGAAGAGTTTGAAAGCACTCAAATGGATCAACAAAATATGTTTGTGGAGTCAAAGGAAAAATTTGAAGTCTTGCAATTAAAAAATAATCTCATACCTAAGGGTCTCATTCCTCTTGAGAAATTGTTTGATCAAAATGATGTGTTCAAAGCTCCAAAATTGCAAGTTGATGAAGAGGAGGTAGAGAGCTGTAATTTAGGGAATTCAATTGTACCTAGGATGGTTAAGATTTCAAAATTTCTTTCGGCTGATATGAAGGCTAAATACATTGAGATGATGAAAAGGTTTATTGATGTGTTTGCATGGAGCTATGCTGATTTAAAACAATATGATTCTTCTATTATCCAGCATACCATTCCTATTAAGGAGAATGAGAAACCTTTCAAGCAGAAGTTAAGAAGAATTAATCCTCTTCTTATGCCATTGATTGAAAAGGAAGTCAAGAAACTCTTTGATGCTAAAATCATTGTTCCAATCAGATTCTCAAATTAGCTTGCTAATTTGGTGCCATTTAGAAAGAAGAATGGAGAGATCAGGATTTGTATAGACTTCAGAAATTTGAATAAAGCTTCATTGAAAGATAATTATCCTCTTCCTAAAATGGATTTAATTTTGCAAAACATTGTTGGTTTACAAAGAATGTCTATGCTTGATGGTTTCTCAGGGTACAATCAAATTCTTTTTCATCCAGATGATCAAGAGAAGACAGCCTTCACAATGCCATGGGGAACGTTCATGTACGCCAAGATGCCTTTTGGTCTCATGAATGCAGGGGTCACTTTCCAAAGAGGAATGGATATTGCTTTTGCTGAAGAAAAGGATAAATCAGTGGTGGTCTATCTTGATGATATCACGGTTTTTTCAAAGAGAGAGGAAGACCATTTGAAACACCTTGAAAGAATTTTGCTGAAATGTAGAAGGTTTGGTATTTCTCTTAATCCCACTAAAATTATTATCGCTTTAACATCAGGAAAACTTCTTGGTCATATCATTTCTGAAGAAGGAATTAGGATTGATCCAAATAGAGTTATTGCAATTCAAAAGCTAGATTTGCCAAGAAGTAGGAAAGAGATTCAATCCTTTCTTGGAAAAGTGAACTTTGTTAGATGCTTCATTCCTAACTTTGTTGAAGTTGTCAACAATATAACAAAGATGTTGAAGAAGGGAGTAGACTTTAAATGGATAGCTAAAGCAAAGAAATCTTTTGAGGAAATCAAGAAGGCACTCACACAAGCACCAATACTTATTAGTCCAGATTTTACCAAGGAATTCCTTATTTTACATTTTCTTTTGAAGATACAATTGCTGGAGTATTGCTTCAAAAAGGAAATCAAGGTTTTGAACAACCCATTTCTTTCTTTAGTAAGACATTGGAAAATGCTGAACTAAAGTACAATATCCTGGAGAAACAATCCTACGCCTTAGTGAAAGCTATAAAATATTTCAGAATCTATGTTTTGCATTCTCATATTGTCGCTTATGTTCCAAATGTTGTAGTAAAGGATATCTTGACACAGACTGATCCGGATGGAAAAAGGGGCAAGTGGATAGCAAAATTGTTGGAGTATGACATTGACATCAAGCCCACCAAATTGGTGAAAGGTCAAGGCTTGGCAAAGCTAATGACTCAATCAAATCTTGACCGTCTTGACATTAATTTGAGTACAGAAATCTCAGAAATTTTTGAGAGTGAAGAGGAGTTGGTCCAAATAAATGAAAAATTCTTGGTTTCACAATGGTGCAAGGACGTAGCTTTTGTTCTACAGCATAATAAAGCTCCTTCCAATCTTTCAACGTCCAAAGCTCGGTTTGTCAAGTTGAAATCTTTAAGATATTTTATATATGACCAAAATTTGTTTTGGAAAGATGTAGGAGGGATCTTGTTAAATTGCCTCCTTGAAGAAGAAGCTGATAAAGTAATTGATGAATTTCATAAAGGAGATTGTGGAGGACACCATTATTGGAAAGCTACTGCAAACAAAATCTTAAGAGCTGGATATTTTTGGCCAACTATGTTTAGGGACACTTACAGAAAGGTGGCTTCATGTCATGAATGTCAAATATTTGAGGGTAAGAGGAAACTTGTTCCTTTGCCTTTGGTTCCCATATACGTTGAAGCGCCTTTCTAGCAATGGGGATTGGATTTTATCAGAGAAATTCATCCTCCCTCATCAGGACAACATCGCTAGATTCTCAAAGCCACGGATTATTTCACAAAATGGATAGAGGCAATTCCAACAAGGCAAGCTAATGATTCAGTGATTATATCTTTCTTAGAAAACAATATATTGTCTAGATTTGGCTTTCCAATGAAGATTATAACTGACAATTCTCAAGCTTTTAAATCCAAGAAAATGATTAATTTTTGTCACCAATATCACATCACTCTTGGACACTCTACTACTTATTATCCGCAAGGAAATGGCCTTGTTGAATCATCAAACAAAAGTATTGTGAGGATCATTAAGAAGGTGTTGCAAGAAAACAAGAAAGCTTGGCTTTGAAATTAAAGTATGCTTTGTGGGCTGACCAGATTTGAACGAAGAGATCTATGGGAACCTTTCCATCTGAGTTAGTGTACAGTGTTGAAGCCATATTTCCAACATCACTTGGAGTACCTGTAATGAAACTAATTCAAGGGTTAGAAGAGGAACCAAACACTGTACAAAGGAAAATCAATCAACTGATATCCCTGCAGGAGAAGAGAAATGAGGTATATGACAATCATCAACAAAGTTATAACATAATCAAGAAAAATTTTGATAAAAAGATCAAGAAAGTTACTTTTCAAATCCATGATAGAGTGTTGAAATGGGAGGCCAGAATCGAAGAGAAAGGTAAGCACGGTAAATTTGAAAATTTGTGGAAAGGCCCATATCAAGTTGATGCTTTTCATGGAAACAACACTTACATTTTGCAAGAAATTGATGGAGAACCATATGCTGGAGGACCTGTAATGGCAGGTTCCTAAAGCATTATCATTGTTGAAATACTATCAGTTTCTCATAACATTGTATATATCCATTTTATAAGTTTTTCTTTTTGTTGTAAATAATGGCAAGCTGAAACAAAAGGCTTAAGCCCGAGGTGAAGGCCCAAGAAGCTTAAAGGGGATGCTTGTCTAGCAAATCCATGTTTAAAATAATGGATAAAGCACTGGACCTACAAGTTCTTAATGTACTGCAAGAGCACACTATCCCAAGTGGAGCCACTGCTATCACTTAAGAAGCAATTTCTGAATTATTCACATCAATTTGATTGTGAGGGTTAGGTGTTAGTCCGAGTTTAGTGTTTCCATGTTTACTTTAGTGTCTACATCTTAGGAGTCTTGGTAGTATGGTTAAATAAAGGTCAATAGTTTGTTCTCATTCACCATTGGTCCCATAACTTACATAGACTCCCTGTATCAAGCTTGTTTTAAAGGTTCTTATGTATTATGAAATGCTTTAGGTGTTTTCGTAGCGCTAACATAGTTTACGTGTTTTCGTAGCACATAATCCAGATTTTACACTGTCTGCGCTACGAAATCAGAGATTCGTGCAGATCCGTAGCAAATCTTTCTCAGCTGTCATATCTATCAAAATTTTTTATGTTTGCATCATCAGCTGTTAGCTTATACACTTCGCCTATCATGTCCAACTACTTATCCTCATCATTAGAGTCGTTAGGTACCTTGGTACGCTCGAGTTGCAAGTTTCAAGAAGAGCCAAGTATTCACAGTCATAATTATGATTGCATTCATTGCATGAGGAACAAATCGGAAAATTTTCAATTTGAATTCCTTGAACATCAATCGAGGTAGTATTCAAGCGAGGCAGTGATCAAAGGTTGAGACAGTGCTAGTATTTCAGATTTTCATTACACTAGAGTCTCATGGAGAGGTCTACAGAAAGAAAGGAGCACAGGTCAGGCAAATGTTTGAGGAGCGAACCTGAAGGTTTAGACATTATCTTGAGGAATAGAGAAGTTGAACGTGCATTCAAGCAGGTTGGCTGTTGGAATTTTTGCGAGAAACTTCAAGGAGGTCATGCGCAAATCACCAAGGAATTTGCCTTGAATTTCACAGGACTGAATTCAAAAGTTGGGGTGCTTGAATTGCAAATTTCACCAGAGGTAATATCCACAATCACTGAGATTCCAAGAGGACAAGAAATATGGTTTAAAAATTTCAAATTTTATATGACCCCCTACAAAGAATTTCTGAAGCCAAAGTTCATTGACTCAAACTTAAACAAGTTTGTGCCCAGAAATTTTGTCAAGGACTCATATGCCAATTTACTTACTTGCATACAAAGGTACTTTACCTGTGAGGGGAGATACCATAAGGTGTATTCATATCACTTCAAGCTACTATTGCATTTCACAAGAAATATATCTCTTGATTTACCTTTCTACTTGTTTCATAGCCTAGGCAAAATGTGCAACAAGGTTCAACTAAAGAAGGAAGCTTGTGAGACCTCATTGTTTCACCACGACTTAATCAAGTTGATCGTTTTGCATGAGCTCCAAAGAATAGACAGGGACTGGTCCATGTTCATATTTATGTCTAGCTTCAAGAATGAAACTGGCCTCAGTCCTCAAGATGTGAAAAATTCTCCACCAGCAACTGGTCATCGTGCAGAAACAATATCCAAGAGATTTGTAAAATTGAAGGCTAGGAAATAGATAAAGGAGCCCACTAGAACACTGATAATCTAAGACACACCGCAACAGTCCCAGAAAGAGAAAACTTAGATCAAATAGGGTGTACATGAATCATCTACAAGTGAAGTAGTTCAGAGAAGAATGACTAGGATCCAGTTAGCTAAAGAAAAAGGCAAGACAGTGGTTACTGAAGAAAGCCTGGTTTCAAAGGGAAACCTGCATGACTTACTGCAAGCCATTGATATTGAAGAATCTCCCCTGGTTCAAGCAGATTTGATAGAATCAGGTAAATACAAGACCAAAAAGATCAAAGCCTCGAAAAAGATCAAGTTTGATGACCAGGTTTCTAAATTTGTCTTAAGCCAAGAAGACCTGTGACGAGGTATTTCAAATAGGTGCAAGTGATGCTGCCAGAAGTAGGTGAAACAGAGGAGATCGTAAAAACTCATGACAAACCTGTGACTTAGTTAGAAACATCATCACAGCTACATAAAGAAGATAGAACTAAGAGAGTTATCTCTCAGGAGGAATATAGTGTTGAAGAACTGAAAAAGAAGTTGAGGTTAGCAAATCTTGAAATTGCTAGATTGAAGAAAGCCTCAAGGAAACATGTAATCAAGGAAGTTCATTTTAATAAAATGGAGGCTTTGTGGGAAGACAAAACATTTTCAATACCTGAGGTGGTCGACTGTAATGCCCAATACTATACCTGGACAATTCCCGCAATAAAGGAAGTAGAATTCAACAGAAAAGTTAATACAAAACTGAGAGTTGGGATCAGAGTCATGAAAAGGCAAATTAAGGATTTGAAGATCCAGCTAAGCCAGCAGGAAAGATTTCCTTAGCTAAGGAAAATCACACAGCAGGTAAGGGTAAGTCCCAAATTTTGATGATTTACCGGGTTCAGTTTTGAATAGCGTCAGGGCAGTTGAAAAGGACATTTCAATATAAAGAGGCTCAAGACAGTCAAATTTTGGCTTAAAACTGTGTTTTTGTGATTACACAGTAGTTTCGTAGCACGCTACAAAACTGCTGTAGATGATGCCTAACACACAACAATTTCATAGCGCGCTACGAAATTGCGGTAGCTACATAATTAAACTCAGTCAACCAATTTTGAGTGACCGAGGGGATTTTTTTTTTTTTTGAAAGGGAGTTTCAGAGAAGGATCATTTACAATGTGCAAGCAACCAACATTGGCAAAACAAGCGGAAGAAAGATGTATGACCTCTACGCAATATGTTATACAAATGATCACCGCTAGTATTTTCCATGACTTTTCAAACAGCTTTGAAGAGGTTTTCTTGTCACACATGTATATGTAAAAGGTTTACAGCACATGAAGAATGTGGCACTCCAATAGATTTTTGGGTAATTAGAGAAGAACAACATCGTTAATTGGTTTCGAATATCCTTGAGGAAACCAAAAGCAAAAAAACAGGGGTAGTTTCCTACTTCTTAGCAGCAGTAAAGGGATAAGACATTAAGGACCAGTAAGGAGCTTCAAACATCCACCACAGCTAAATTGAAGGAGACCACTTGTCAGAGAACGAGTTTTGATTATAATAAATACTATCACCAACATGATGTGGAGTTAGACTCCTAATTGTATTAGGTTTCTAGAACTTCTAGTTAACTTTTAGTGGTATTTAATATTTAGTTTAAAGTGTTAATAGGTGTCATAATAAGATGAATTTGAGATCCCCTCATGCTGGAGGAGGAATCTCAATTATGTAGAGAGCTCTATATATAGCAGAAAAGCAATGATATTTGGCTTTATGTAAAGACGTTGTTTTTAGTAATACAGTATTTTGGCTTTGCTTCTCAGGAATCAGAAAGAATTTGATGCTTTGAATGTCTTATATTGTTCTCTTCCTATTATCTACAATGGTATGAATGTGTGATTACTTAGAAATCACTAACAATGCTCTAATTTCCTTCATGCATTTGTAAAATGTGTTGGTTCTTTGTGTTTCTGGTGTATTCTACATGCATTGAGTTCTAAATGCCCTAACTTCTATGTAGAGCTAACCTTACTGTCAATACTGAAGCATATTTGACTCCATAAACCCAATGGATACTTTCTAATTGTGTTTCCACCACTCATATTTTTACATTTGTTTCATAAGAGTTAGCCATCTTACTCATAATCAAAAAATCATTAATCCTTTGAGAGAGCCCTCTCAGGTTGAGGAGGCTAAGCCTCAACCAAAAGTAGGTTTGAAATAGTTACTTCAAGTCTACCTGATCATAGCAGCCTATCAGGGTCTGATTTTGAGACAACAAGGTGCATGAACTCGAAAGAGACAAGAAGGAGAGATTATAGGAGATGGATCTTTGTCATTAAATCCTCACTCATTCGAATATCCCCCAAACAAATCACACTAGCTCGGAGTTCCAAGTAGCTGAGTCATGGAGATCATTGGGCATCAAGCCAGTGATAGTTAAGAACCAATTCATCTTGATTTTGGGAGCCAAGACTCTCTATATTTAAGGAATTTGTTTGATACTTTAGTAATATAAATAAGGAGGCCTAGAGCCTCATTAGGATTCAGATTTTTTATGTAAGATCACTAAGCATTTTCGAGTTGAAAGATTGTGGCAAAACATTGTTATGTAATTTTTTGATATGATAATGAGAATGAGCATTTCCTTGATCTAGCACTGATTTGACTCAAAGGGCTGAAGCTCTTGGGTTAGGGCCCAACCCTAGTAGTAGAGGTTCCTCTTATTGTCCTTGTATGCTTAGGTTATTTCATAGATTAATTGTTGAATTGATTTTGGCATTGTTTCATTGCAAGTAGTAGTGAATTTGATTAGTTTTCTTCCATTTGTGCATAGATTTAGTAGTGGCTTTAGAGGGATAAAGGAATACCAAAAAGGCTGACAAAAGGTAGATCTAGCCTCACTCCTCCCTTTAGGGAACCATGGTTTGAGGGAAAACTCCTATTCAGCCCCAAAAAGACGGAATTCTGATTTCTTTTGGAATTTAGGGTTTTCTGCTAATTAGGCCAACATCGTTTAAGTTTTCAAGAATAGGTTTCAGTTGTTATCTCTCATATCTTCATATTTGTATTAGGTCTCATGGTGTTTCACAAAATTCTGCAAGTATTTCCATGCATGAACTAGGCAATTAAATAATGGAATCACATTTTCTTATGTTAATTAGACATCTTTCTTGTTTGACATAATTCATGGGTAAATGCGAGTGATGTGCATATTATAGGAGTTTTAGTAGTGCATGAAGATCTCATTCACTAGCCTAACCTCATCCATCCATGATCACCAAAATCCACTAAGTCCATCAACCAATTTATCATTCCATAAGAACAACTTTCCATGTTTGTTGAGCAAATCCAACCATCTCACAAACTTTGGTTTGAGTTATGAGGAGGTCCTAGCCACTCCCTTGCCTTATTTCTTCCATTATTCACCTTCCCTAAGCCCTATACCACATTCCAAACCACTCCTTATGGTTTCAGCTTGATCCTTTAGGAACATAGTGGATCTTGTAGGAGCACTGGGACATCCTGTAGGTGCAGTAGGACATCCTATAGGACGACCTGTAGTGTCTTGTTTTGAGGCCAGTTGTGGAGAATGCATCCAAAAAGTTAGGAGAAGACCCCTACTTACCTCCCAATCCATCTGACCTTTCACAACCGTTTCTAACCCACCTGCCATAGCACCAAGAAGATTTAGCATTCATATTTTCACAAAAAGGACAAAAAGAAAAAAGGGTTATTGTATTCATTCATATGCACAACAGTAAAGTGTTTGATTATCTTAGATTGCATGCATAGGATAGTTAGGATTACACAAATGTTAGCTTAGAATTCTTCTGAAGCAAGATAGCTTAACAAATATTGAGATGAGTGATGTGTTTAAAGTATTTATTTCAGTATTTCATTACTGCGGTAGACAATCTTTCAATTCTCTCAATTAGGGTAGAATTTCACATTTTACATTGGTAATCAAACTTATTCTAAATCAATAGTGTTGGAAATACTGAGAAGGGGGGTGAATTAGTATTTCTTTTCAATTGTTCTTTTTATCAGCAAAAACATTTATATAAGGAACACAAAAATAGATAGCTGGAATAAATGCTTTTATTAATATAATCTATGCAATAAAATAAATACAATATATAAATGGTTGCAATCAGTTGCCAAGCACCAACTTGGACTTTTGTGAGGCTCCAACCTCCAGAGAACCAACTCTGTTTTGCCAAGACAACAATCCTGGACTTAGGAGCAGCAACTCCCAAGAATTCCAATCCTTTTATTTCTGAGGCTCCAAACCCATTTGCTCTAACCCTTTATTGTAAATTGTCAGAATCTGTTTTGTTGTAGTTCTCTACTCCCAAACCTATTGAGCTTATGATTCACTTCTATTCTCTTGCTTCTTCCACCTCTGCCTGAACTTCGACTTCCTCTAACTCTGATTATTTACATGCACACACCCTTTCCTTGTTTTTCCTGTTTTATGTATTCTTGATGCCACTAACTGTTGGTTTCCATTTTCCATTTCCTCTTTGGTTTCCTCAATGCTCGCTTCAGCTTCCTTTGTGCTTTCTTGCCTTTTTGGCTTCCCGATTCTTCATGTGGCTTTGGCTTCCTCTGTGTTGGCTTGTCCTTCGGCTTCCTGGCTTTTCGGCTTCCTCTGTATCTTCGAGTTCACCAACACTCCAGGGACACATTAATTCAACAGCAAGGACCGAAATACACAGAGAAAATTGTTACATATTAAAAACTGTAACAGAGGCCCATTTTCAATAATAATGTGCATACACAGGTCTTTATTGTTTACAGAGAGATTTCATTGGAGAGACAGTACCAACAAGGAGGCCCCGCCTGCCACATCAACATCGCAATCGCAATCGGCATTGTTCAGGCCTACTGAACTATTGGAACCGTTATTACAAGCTTTTGGCCTAAAAGACCCAGGGCAATACAAATATTGAAATACATAGGAATATATGAAAAAACCAACCGAAACGCTTAAGGGCAGACTTCAAAATCGTTACACCCGCATCTATAACTGCATCAGGTCCACTGTGTAATCGCAATCGGTAGTCGTAACTTCCAGAAGTCCTATATAAGTTGAGCTCATGACATCGCCAATGGTCGATGGTCGATTCCCCTATAGATGCCATATACCATTAAGTCAAACTGTGATGTTGCATCGGGTCTGCAACATATATTACAATCGGCACTTTCAAGAGTGACATCCCTTTGTATATTGCGATATGCGAGTACCAATAGGCGTTTGTGATATAACAATAGACCATTTCATAATGTTGCATTGGGTCCACAACATATCGCAGTTATCTATCTATCTATATATATATATATTAATATATATATATATATATATATATATATATATATAGTTAGGTATATATATATAGGTATATGTATTTCACTCTGCTTTGGCTCTATGGCATATATTGCTCCCAATAGTTCTGATATGCCTCTGATAGTTCTTCTTTGGCATATATATGGCATATATAGATGGCTCCTCTTGTAGCTCCGATAGCTCTTTTTTGCCTCCTATGGCTCCTAGAATATTGCCATATTGACATCAATGACAATCTATGTCAACAATCTCTCCCTTTGTTATTGATGGCAATATTCTTCTTCTCTCCCCCTTTGACATCAATGGAAAAGGAATGCATGTGGACTCCCGCTATTGAATTGCTCCCCCTATCCTGCAACATCTTTATGAATGAACTTAAGTGATGCTAAAGAGATAATCCCCATCTTTTGACAAATATGTTAAAATGCTTCTCAAGGAAGAGCTTTTGTGAAATATCAGCTATCTGCTCCTTAGTGTTGATATATTCAAATATGATGTTTTGTTCAGCTACTTGTTCACGAAGGAAATGATACTTGATTGGTATATGTTTGGTCTTCAAGTGCATCATTAGATTTTTGCTGAGACTGATAGAACTTGTGTTATCACAATAGATGGTAATTGGTTGATTTGTACCTATTTTGACATCTTTCAGAGCTTCCTTCATCCATAGTATTTGAGTACAATAGTCTACTGTAGCTATATACTTGGCTTCAGCTGTGGATAATGATATGGATGTCTATTTTTTCCTGAGCCAAGATACTAAACAGTCTCCCAGGATGAATGCATTTCCACTAGGACCTTTTTGATCATCTACACTTCCAGCCCAATCAACATCGGTGTATGTAGTTACAGTTAGAGTTGAGTTCTTAGGGTACCAAAGACTGAAATCAGGAGTTCCTTTCAGGTACCTAAGAATTCTTTTTACATCTAACAGATGGTATTGTTTATGAACTGATTGTAATCTTCCCATCATTCCTACTACCTGAATTATATTGGGTCTTGTAGTAGTTAAGTACAGAAGGGCTCCAATTATTGACCTGTAATGAGTTGCATCTACTGGAGGGGAGTCATCATTTTTTCTCAATTTGCAATTTGCGGTCATAGGTGTGCTCATGGGTGCATAGTCTTCCATTCCATATCTTTTAAGCATGTCTTTAAGATATTTGGCTTGAGATATAAAGAGTCTTGCTCTAGTTTGAGATACTTGGAGTCCAAGGAAGTGAGATAACTCTCCTATCATTGACATCTCAAACTTTTTTGACATGTTTTGAGAAAATTCATGGCTCATCTCATCATTATTGCTAGTAAAAATCAAATCATCAACATAAACAAGTGTGACTAGTAACTTACCTTCATCTGTCTTTATGTAGAGATTACTTCCTACCACTCCCTTCTTGAAGCCTTGTTGTTGTAGAAAGTGACCCAATCTTGCGTACCAAGCTCTAGGAGCTTGTTTCAACCCATATAATGCCTTTTTCAACTTACAGACTAAGTCTTTTCCTTCTATTAGATCAAACCCTTCTGGTTGCTCCATGTAGACTTCTTCCTTGAGTTCCCCATTTAGAAATGCTGATTTTATGTCCATTTGATAGATTTTGAATCCTTTTGAGCAAGCAAATGCCAAGAACATCTTGATAGCTTCCACATGAGCTACTTGTGCAAATGTTTCTTCAAAGTCAATTCCTTCAATTTGTGAATAGCCTTTACAAGCAAGCCTCGCCTTGTTTTTGATGATTTTTCCATCTTAATTCATTTTTTTTTGAATACCCACTTGGTTCCTATAATGTTTTTGTCCTTTGGACGAGATACTATCTCCCATGTCTCGTTATTCTCAATTTGGGACATTTCTTCTTCCATGGCTTTTACCCAATGAGGATCCTTGCTTGAGTATATGTTCCTGGTTCTATCATGGATAGAAGAGCAATATCGTTTTCCTTTGGTGCACTTATCATCCTTCTTCGGTTTTGCATCCCTTCATCTCTATTTCCAATAATCTGCTCTTCTGGATGATATATCTAGAGAAACTTCATCTTTGAAGGGGTATGAGGTGGTTCTTTTTCCTTGGCTTCTTCTTGATCTATTTCTTCCTTTTCAAGTTCTTCTTCTTCAATGAGAGGATCAACTTGGTGTTCTTCAATTTCTTTTTTTGGAAGGTCTTCATCAATGCTTTCCACTATTTTCCTTAGTATATTATTGTAGCACTTGTAGGATTTGCTCCATGCAGAGTATCCAAGGAAGATCCCTTCATCAACTCAAGAATCAAACTTTCTTGGTGAGCCATCATTGATTTTTATGAAGCACTTTCTTCCAAAGATCTTGAAGTACTTTACTAAAGCAGGTATTCCTTTCCATAGTTCATAAGGAGTTTTTTCATAATTTGTTATTAATTGAGTTTGATTCAATTTATGGACAGTTGTCCTGACTACTTCTCTCCAAAATTTTGGCTGCAAATCTACTACTAATAACATTGTTCTTGCCATTTCTTGAACTATTCGATTTCTTCTTTCAACTACCCCATTTTGCTAGGGTGCTTTAGCTGTAGAGAATTCTATTTTAATTCCATGTATTTTGCATAAATCATTAAATTCTTTTGATGTGAATTCTCCCCCTCTATCTGTTATGAGGCACTTAATCTTGGCGTCTTTTTCATTTCTAAAAGAGATTTAAGATTCTTAAAACACTCAAATGCTTCAGATTTATATTTTATAAAATATATCTGCATCATTCTAGTAGAGTCATCAACAAATAAAACAAAGTACCTTTCTCCTTGGAGTGCCAAATTTCTAGTTGGCCCACATAAATCAACATGGATGATCTCCAAAGGCTTTGATGTAGAGAACTCCTTGGTCTTGTGGCTAGTTCTAGTTTACTTTCCATGTTGACATGGACCATATATTCATTGATTTGGTTTGAATAACTTTGGAATGTCTCGTACAGCTTTAATCTTGCTGACATTGATCAAGTTCTCGAAGCTTGTATGTCCAAGTCGCTTGTGCCACAACCAACTTTCATCTTTTTGAATTAAGTAGCATTCATCTTGTTTAATCTTGTTCAGAATGTAAATGTTGTATGGTGTTCTAACCCCTTTCACCACAAGTTCCCCCATGGAAGAGTTCCTTATTTCACAGTCTTTGGTGCTAAAGACAACATTATGTCCTTGATCACAGATTTTGCTGACACTCACGAGGTTATGTTTGAGCCATTTACTAGGAGAGCATTTTTAACTTTTCATTTTCCATTGATAAGAGTAACAGTTCTTTTTCTAGCAATTCTGGTAGATCCACTTCCAAAGGATATATTTCCTTTCTTTTTGCTCAATGAGACAAACTTCATTTTGTCCCCTATCATGTGTCTGGAGCACCCACTATCCACAAACCAATGATTTTCATTATTTTGAGCATATAGAGTCAGGCCTCATTTATCTGCATTAGGATTCTCACTTCTTGCTTTTCCTCTTTTGAGTGCGAAATTTTGTTCATAGTGTCCATTATTGTAGCATAATGAGAAAACTAGATCAAATTTGGTCAAGGGATCAAACTAATTGTAGGTCTTGATTTTTCCCTACCTTTTGGGGCCATATGGTTTGTTTATTTGATCCTTTAGTTTTGGCATTTCATTCTTACGAACCATGCAATGTTTGGCTTGATGACCAAAATTTTTACGATAGAAACAATGTCCAAGAAAGATAGTTTTGTACCTATTGTAACAACCACGATTTGAATCAACATTCTTCCTTGGAATTAATCTTGCTTCATTCTTTGGATTTGAGATAGGCCTTTGATGGAATACTAGTTTGTATATGTTATAATATCCATGATTTGAATCCACATTCTTCTTTGGAGTGATTCTCTCTTCATTCTTTGGATCTTGGATGTGCCTTTGATGAAATACTCTTTCTTCTTTTGGGTTGCTGGAAAGTGCACCGACATAGCTCTTCGCACTATTCTTAGTGCTTAATGGTTCTCCTTTAAAACCTATTCTAGATTTTTCATGTTGAGGTTTTTGACTTTTTAGGATAGTCTCAAGTATTTGAGAGCTTTTCCAACCCTTTTTAACTTGCTCTAATTCCTTCCTCAAAGATACTATTTTGGTTTCACATTCTTCACAAGTTTCTTCTTTTTCTTTTAGCTTTGTTTCCAAGATATCTTCCCTTCCTTCTGTTTCCTCATTTTCTACCTTGAGAGAAATGATTTTATTCTGTAATTTCTCATTTTCTTCAATGGAACTTATTAACAGTTCATCTACATTACCTTCTAGCCCTGAGTCATCATCATTTGTGAATGCCATGAATAATGTTTCTTGGCTTTCAACATGGTCACTTTCTTCATCTGATTTCTCTCTGATGACTATAAATTCATCTTTATCAGACTCATCTTGCTTAGAGAATAGGTTCTTCTTATTGATCCCTTTCTTTTTGTATACCATTCTTTTTGAATTTTCTTCATCATCACTGTCATGCTTATGAGGACATTTTGTAGCATAATGACCTATTTTTCCACATTTGAAACAGATAAGAGGGTACTTACCTTTTAGCTTAGATCCTTTCTTTAGCTTTTGGACAAATTGCACCAATTCAGATTCCACATCGGATTCATTATTACTGACATTCCTTTCTTTCCCCTTTTTTGATTTTGAAGCCTTGAATGTTGCATCTTTGGAGCTTGGGCCACCTTTTATCATCTCATAGGCATTGAGGATTTGATGGAGTTCATCCATCATGAGAGTATCTAGATCCTTTATTTCTTCTATGGCACTTATTTTGGAGTCAAATCTATCAAAGAGAGATCTTAAGACCTTTTGAACAATGGTAGTTTCTTCAATGTTTTTGTCCAATCCTTTAAGAGAGTTGACCACTTCAGCTACTCAAAGAAATTATGATGCAATATCTTCTTCATCATTCATTTTGAGACTTTCAAATTGCCTTCTATGAGTTTTAAGCTTTGCATTTTTTACTTTTGAGTCCCCATCGTATAAGCCAATTAAATTATCCCATATTTCTCTGGCAAAGTTACAATTCATGACTTTTCTAAATTTGGAATTAGTGATTCCACTAGTGATGGAGTTTAAGGCTTTTGCATTTGAAACGTAGGCTTTCCTCTTGTCTTGATCTATTTGAAGAGTGAAAGGAATTGGGTACTCATTTAGAATCAAATGTCAGACTTCAGGTCTAAGGGACATTAAGTAGTAGGCCATCCTTGTTTTCTAGAAACCAAAGTTGGTGTCGTCGAATAGAGGAGGTCTTCCTGACGCTTCGTGATTTCTCATCATGACTACGAATCCTTTTTCAGGCCATTAGGCTAATATGAAGAAGCTCGCTCTGATACCAATTGTTGGAAATATTGAGAGGGGGGTGAATCAGTATTTCTTTTCAATTGTTCTTTTTATCAGAAAAAACATTTATATAAGGAACACAGAAATATATAGTTGGAATAAATGCTTTTATTAATATAATCTGTGTAATAAAATAGATACAATATATAAATGGTTGCAATCAGTTGCCAAGAACCAACTTGGACTTTTGTGAGGCTCCAATCTCCAGAGCACCAACTCTGTTTTGCCAAGACAACAATCCTAGACTTAGGAGCACCAACTCCCAAGGACTCCAATCCTTTCAGTTCTGAGGCTCCAACCCCATGGGCTCTAACCTTTTATTGTAAATTGTCAGAATCTGTTTTGTTGTAGTTCTCTACTCCCAAACCTACTGAGCTTATGATTCACTTCTATTCTCCTACTTATTCTACCTATGCCTAAACTTTAGCTTCCTCTAACTCTGATTATTCACATGCACACACCCTTTCCCTTTTTTTCCTATTTTATGTATTCATGATGCCTCTGACTCTTGGTTTCTGCTTTCTGTTGGCTCTTTAGTTTCCTTAATGCTCACTTCAGCTTCATCTATGTTTTCTTGCCTCTTTGGCTTCCCGATTCTTCATGTCGCTTTGGATTCCTCTACGCTAGCTTGTCCTTCGGCTTCCCGACTTTTCAGCTTCCTTTGTCACTTCGAGTTCACCAACACTCCAGGGACGCATTAACTCAACAAAAAGGATTGAAAGACACAGAGAAAACTGTTGCACATTAAAAACTGTAATAGAGGCCCTTTTTCAATAAGAATATGCATACATAGGACTTTATTGTGTACATATAGATTTCATCAAAAAGAGAGTACCAACAAGGAGGCCCCACCTGCCATGTCACCATCGCAATTGGAATCGACATCATTCAGGCCTACTAAACTATTGGAATCATTATTATAAGCTTTTGGCCTAAAAAACCTGGGGCAATACAAATATTGAAATACACAGGAATATATGAAAAAACTGACTGAAACACTTAAGGGTGGACTTCAAAATCATTACACATGCATCTATAACTACATTGGGTCCATTGTGTAATCGCAATTGGCATTTGCAGCTTCCGGAAGTCCTGTATAAGTCGAGCTCATGACATCGCCGATGGCCGATGGTCGATATAGAAATGTTGCATCGGATCCGCAACATATATCGCAATCAACGCTTTCAGGAGTGACAACCCATTTTATATTGTGATATGCGAGTACCAATAGGTGGATGTGATATAATAATAGACCTTTGCATAATGTTGTAGCGGGTCCACAACATATCACAGCTATATATATATATATCATAAAACTGCAATATGTTGTTGGACCCACTTGCAAAATTATGCAATAGACCTTCTAATATATATATATATATATATATATATATATATATATATATATATATATATATATATATATATATATATATATATGTTTTCAGCCACCGATAGTGTATATTGCATATATATATGTTTTCCACCTCTTTTAACTCTTCCACCTCCTTTAACTCTTCCGCATATATATATGTATTCTGCCTTGCTTTAGCTCTTTGACATATATTGCTCATGATAGTCTTGATATGTCTCTGATAGTTCTTCTTTGGCATATATATGGAATATATATATATATATGGCTCCTCCTGTAGCTTTGATAGCTCTGTTTTACCTCCTCTGGCTCCTAGAATATTGCCATTGACATCAATGACAATCTATGTCAAAAAATAGAAGGCTGGTTTGAGAAACCCCAGTGGTCTATCGCCAGCTCAACAGTGACAAAGAGTGGACCCATTACATCTAATTATGTATACAACATTGTCACCTCCAAGTTTGTATGAACCTTGGATTGATAAAGTAAAAGTTGGTAGCCCCAAGAGTTGCAACAAAGATGATGCAATACTGGTGCTCAAAAATAAGGAAATACTTTAATTACCCAAGACCCAGAGATCTCTAGCAAAAGTGAAACCCTATCCCCCTAAGGACCACCAAAACATAATTCTAGGTGGTGTGGTTTTCTTTGAATAACAGTGATGAATGAGTTTGCTTTTGTACAAACTAGCATCTTTAGACAGTTGACTCAACTCTCCTGATTATTTCAATAGAGATTTCAATTCGATGCATCTATAGAGAACCATGTCCTTTAAGTTTCTTAGGCAGCCCAATGAATTTGGTAGCATTTCTAAGAAAGAGCTTTTCTCCCTAAATAAGTTGCTCAGACAACCCAGTGAACATGGTAGCATTTTCAAGAAAGATATTTCCACCCTAAATAGTTCCAAAATACAAAGATTATCAATATCTCATGAAAATTCTTGAAAATATATATATATATATACACACATTTTATCATTATATTGCAAACACACAAGTCCTTGCTTGGCATGTTCAACAATTTCATTTTTAGGTCTTATAAAAAACATAGTCCACATGACAAACTTTGTTTTTCCATTCTAGTGAACATTATGTAGGTATATTGGGTATATTAACAATGTTATCTTTGCGTTGTTTGGGTGGTTCATGTAGGCTTGGTGTTGAAACTAGTGGGAACCAATTGTAATGTCCCTATCCCTTTGAGGCTACGTCACTCACACAAATACCAACATTGTAACAACCCTTGTTAAAAATCCATGTAAAATATATAAGACCACAGTCATAGGACACATATTCCAAGCTAAATGATGGGAAAAACGTCCGAGTGGGTGTTCATTTGGTTTATTATGGCTAAGGAAATTGGCAAAAGACAATGGCTAAGGCTTTGGAAAGGCATGAGGCATTAATTGACACATTTATTTACGAAAATAATGGAAATTAGGAGAAAAGGAAGGCAAAAGGCCACAAGTTGCAATTGAGGAGGAAATTGAAGGAAAATAAATAAAATATAGGCATGTTTGATAAAAAGGCTTCTAAGGGTCAGTTGAAAGCTTTTGATGGTTTTGGTGGAGCTCTCTTCTATTCTCTCTCTCTCGTACTCTTGGACACTTAGAGTTTTCCTATAGCACTTTGGCATTGGATCAAGAAAGGCAAGAGGAAGGAAAGAGCAAGCAAGGAAAAGAAAGATCAAGTAGCTACAACAGGATTCTTTGCAGATATCAAGTTGCATGTACATTTTCCTTGCTAGTTTTGGCATGAATGGTATTGCATGTGGTTCTTTTGTTGTTATGCCATGGGTTTTGCAAGGTGTGATAGTGTTTTTAGCCTAACTTTTCCATTTCTGGATAACCATGGTATGATGGGGCTCTCATGTTTTGGTTGAGGTGGATTTCTGGATGGATTCAAAGCTAAGTGAGGTGGATCTCTGAATTATAAAACACATGGCCTAGTGACCCCTGAACCAGATTGTGGGTTGCGGTAAAGCCAAATTTTGTGTTACCTTGGTGGGCCTAAGAATCCTTGTTGTCGAATGACAGGATATACGATAAAGCCAACAAGTGTTTTCCCTTAATTAGGCCCTAGGAATCCTTGTCGATGAATGGAAATATATACGATAAAGCCTAAAGGGATGTGTTTTAGTTTAGGGCCTAGTGATCCTTGGATTAAACTATGGATTGTAGTAAAACCTCAGAGACTGGGAGATAAGAAAATTCCTCACGGTGTAGGTAGAGAAATCTGGTGGCATCCATGCTTGTTTTGGCCTAGTGATCTAGTGGAGATCATGGTAAGTCCTATTATTACATGTTTATTATGTTGGCTTAGTGATCCAGAATGGATTATGATAAAGGTTGGTTTCTATCTATGAGGATGAGGTGGTTTTGCCTCGGGATGTAGTTATTTTTATTTGAGTTCCACA
This sequence comes from Pinus taeda, assembly GCA_000404065.3. Taxonomy (NCBI): domain Eukaryota; kingdom Viridiplantae; phylum Streptophyta; class Pinopsida; order Pinales; family Pinaceae; genus Pinus; species Pinus taeda. The sequence goes on along the minus strand of APFE030742740.1, from coordinate 34,307 downwards.
TTCATGCTTGGAATATATCGCAAAGGTGAATGGTTGAAGATAGAATTGGCTTAGTCATTCAATGGTTGGGTAGAACATGGTAGTTCCATACTGAGTTGGCTTTTGCATTCATTAATAAAAGGTTCTTTCCTTGATATCTTATGTATAAATGTTTAGGTTATATGTGGATTCTATGGCTGATGTATCCTTGATATTTTTGTTGTTTTTATACTGGTTATAAGCAAGTATTATGATAGTGATGATGTATGTCTCTCCTCGTGTTTTGATTGGTAAATGAATGAACAATGTATCTATGACCTAATAGATGATAATGAAGCTAATGATATAAGGGAACAATGCGTGTTAGTGATTCTCAAATACATATGAGACCCCTATGCTTAAATCGGTTGTTTACACCTATAGATTACACATTTGTGATATTTTTGAAGAAATGTTTGTGACGCAAAATCATTCAGCCAAGGAAAATTATTCTAAATAGTAGACATAGGGGGTCATGCATTTTAGGGAATAGTTTTCCTAAGTTCCTAGTCAATCTAATATTTAGGCTTTTAAGTGTGATTTTATTAGATAATGGGAGAATACGTAAATTCTCTCAAAATAAATAAATGAGGAAATGAGTGGTAGAAGTCAAATCCAACTCTCTAGGAGCAAGAGAGAATGTTTAGGAATTAATTATAGTAGATATGGACCATTGAGCTAATAAGGAGACTTTTTGTTTTAAAATGGAGAAAAAGATGGAGTGGATAGAGAGCTTTAGGGATTTTGTTAGAGGGGTGATCGGATCCTCCAATGATCCAATCCAATGCATTCTTTTAAATAGTGAACCTCCGCGTTCAATAGAAGGAGGCCACTAATGTTGAGAATTCGACCTGTGTGAGACCGAGGTTGTCTCGGTTGTAATCTGTGCTTTTAAATTAATATATGTAGAGTTTTCCTAACTATGTCAGAATGTATGAAATGCATGTTCCATGATTGTTTATGGTGTGAAACCGTAGGTTTGCAATAATTGTAGGCAAACACAGTTGAAGGCAAAGTACAGATAGGAGAACGATTCAAAAGAATCGAAGGGATCATCGAGTCCAATTGGAGCAGCAGAGCAAAACTCTGGAGAGACAACGAAGCTGAGAGTTCGAAGATCTAAGCTCAGATCAGAGTGGCACAGTAGTAGTGAAGGATCATAACCTTCATAATAACCAAATCACTTAAGAATTGAGGAAACTGTAGAAAACTTCATAGTAAAAGGATGGAACAGAGGAGTGAAGATCGATGCTCAGGAACCATTAGATTTGGGAAGATCAACGACTGAGATTGAATCAGCCAAAAATGTCGCATTGCATCAATACAAGTGGAAGGAAACAGACCTATGGAATTCTGACTCTGATAGGGTGATATAACCAGACCCAAAGATCATAACGGTGGATTTAAATCCCTATTGGGTCTGAAGATATGATCGCATTGGAGGGAGGAGAAGAGTGATAGCTGATAAGCGAAGTCGCAGTTGTTGGCGATTAAACGTAAAAAGTATCGGCGTTCAGAGAATGCAGAGGTCGAATCAACGTTGTGGAGTGATAAAGACACAGACCCAACAAAGGTTATAATGGCGCACTTATAACCTTTGAGATCCGTTATGTGTTTTAGAGAGGTTTTCCTATGTATTAGCGTAAAGTGTGGGTTGATTTTACCAAGACTAAAACATATATAATATGTTCCGATAGTTGAAGATTAGAGGTGGAGAAGGGGGATGGTTCATATGTGTATGAGTCATTGACATAGCTGATAGCTATTGCAATGACGTTTTAGCCTAGGGTTATGTGCAGAATGTATAAAGGAGGAAAAAGGCATATTGCGTGGAATTCCTTTATGTAAGGATTACACGGGAAAAAAAAGCATCGATATAAAGGTTATAAGTTAAATATGTATAACCAATGGAAAGTGGAAGAATATATATGCGGCCAAGGTTTATGAGGGCTGTTGAGAAACTTCAGATAGGAGGTTCAGGCGAGTGATTGAGGTTCCATTACAATGGAATGGTATAAGAGGGCCAATTGACCATTTATGGTTTGAAGGTGGTTGTTGAGAAACTCTAGATAGGAGGTTCAGGCGAGTGATTGAGGTTCCATTACAAAGGAATGGTATAAGAGGGCCAATTGACCATTTATGGTTTGAAGGTTTGACTCCATTGTAGAGGTAGCCACCTGGGACAGTTGTGGATTCATTATTGATAAATGCATACTATGGGTATGTGCAGGTGCTATCCTGGCATCAGTTTGACTAAGGATGGTTATATGTCGAGGACCCCTGCATCAGTTTGTCATGGCTAGTAGGGGTTTAGTCAAGCCCTTGTTCAAGTAATTACATTTGTATCATCATTACCTTGTTATCTTTCTGTCTTGAAGGTGTCATTTAATTTTTGGCAGTGACCTGGGCTCTAGGCATGAAAAATAAGCTCAAATCTTAGGAATGCTGGCACAACACTGAGAAAAATAATCCTCCGACATTGCCATGCCATGCTGTGGGATCGTCTAGTGCCCTCTAGATGCTAACATGCCAATAAAATGGGAGAGTTTGGGTTAATTGGTCTAAAAACACAGTGGGACCCAGGGGTTGGTTTCCAGAAAGGTTGGGATGGCTACTAGGAGTCCTGTAGCTGATGTGGAAGATGTGGAATGTTTTGTTTTCATCGAATACACTTCCTTAAGGCCACATAGGAGTTGAATCCCATCATAGTAGTCTCTCGTCACATGTTTACTCCAGTTGGCTGGTTACTTGGGTGATGTTGGAGGAGGGTGTTACAAACATTTTTAACATGCATGAAATCATATGCATAATATAATTAGAATAAATCCAAAGACACAATAAAACCAAAAAGAAACTAAAAACTAAACAACACAAATAAATACATGCTAAAACTAAGAAATAGATGTATGGAACTTGGGTGATGTGGGAGGAGGGTGTTACAAACATTTTTAACATGGATGAAAGCATATGCATAAGATAAGTATAATAAATCCATAGACACAATAAAACCAAAAAGAAACTAAAAACTAAACAACACAAAGAAATACATGCTAAAACTAAGAAATAGATGTATGGAAGATTTTTGCCACTTATCTAATGAATTTTACTGATTGATTGTGGACCTTGGATGTTCCTCCTAGTTCTCTTAGTAGTCAGTCACCCATGATCTAAGGCCACGATTCTACTCAAGATCAGCTTCTCGAGCCTAGTATGTGCCTCATACCAAATGTGACAAGACAAAACCCTTAACTAACAACCTTACATCCCCCATCAACAACCTCACATCCCCCATCAATCCTTATTTTGACTGACCAAGGATGTTGCAAATTAAATTATTGTGGTTTGAAGAGTTACATTTTCCTCACAAGTCTTCCAAGTACCATTCTAGGTACTTCTTAGCCTCCTGCTGCAACAGGTTACTCATATTTCATGATTGAAATTTTTACAGGCCAAATATGTCATACTTTTCATGCTGAAATGCTCCATATTTGCTTAACAGTCTCCAAGCGAAGAAGGCGACTCAGAGTTCATTTAACTGCCTTCCAAATTTTGAAGAGTTATTCCGGTATCCCCAATTTTCAGTTAAAGGGAGGTCCAAACAGCTTAATCTTGGTCTCCCTAGGTTTAAATTTCTTGTTTTAGAATATAGATAATGTAAATCTGTCCAAACAGCTTAATCTTGGCAGATTCTTAGATAGGTAGAGAATCAAAGGAGCCCAACAGCTTAATCTGGGCCCTTGGATGAAATAAGGGTAGTCTGTAGATAGGAAAGTATGAAAAAGAAAAAATGAAATGATGGGTTTGCAAGTCTAAGAGCACCCAAATCAAAAGAAGAAAAAATGTTAGGTAAGTAGGCAGGGTAGGTAGTTTTGAGGTTGCTGAATCTTAATTGCTGATCAGTTCCAGATTTCCAGGTGTCACCTTTACTCAGGACACAATCAGCAGGCAGTTCTATGCGAGAAGCTCAAAAACGGGTATAACTAACTCCCTTTCTCCAGCTCCCCCAATCATTAACTAACTTCCCCAAAAGAGGTCAAGATCTGCTTGATACCTCTTAAGTTCCATCATTTTCATAGCATTAGCTTGGGTGAAGATCTGCTTTGCTCAAAGATGTTCCATGCTCTCTCTAAAAGATTATATCCCCTCGTAACAGCCTAAGATCTCCTAACTTAGCGCTTTCTCACCATCTCCATATTAACCACTGACATTATTATTTAGCTCCCTATATTTTCCCATCCCCCTACTAAAATTATGTAAATTATCCCCTATGTAAATATCCCTCCCCCTGGTTGAAAAATAACCATAAGTACCCCCGAGAATTGCTCAGTTTACCTGAAACTTAGCAAGAACCCTCATGTTGCCCCTTCAAACCAGTTTCTAAATACGCTGGACTCCTTCCAGAGTATAAACTCCCTTTGAGGTGATCGGACTCCTTCCGAAGCCTCAAATGCCTTTCAGACCCACTTACTCACTCCTTCCAACCGAAACAAACCCCTTGCCAGTTTCCTTAACACTCTGCAGACCCCAGAAAGCCAGCTCGCATCGCAAGATCGCAGTATTCTCACCACAAGAGTCATGACCCATCCGTCGCTACCCGACGCGATATCGCGATATCAGCGATCGGCGGTCGCAAGTGCCAAATGTCCAACTAAAGCACCTTCCCATTCCCCACCGATGCGATATTGCGATTGCATCGGAGAAGTTCATCGCATCGCCTTCAGTATCAGCACACCACCATGTCACTTCTGTACCAGGGGCCCACCGCAGGTTGACGTCGCCTTCCGTACTGCTGACGTCAGCAGCCAGAAAGCTGAAAATTCGCACAGGAAGAAAAATCACACTTCGAAGCTCCAGAACAAGAAACAGAGGCATTTTTCGCGCTAATCGCGCATCGCTATGGGAAATAGGCCGTTTCAGGGAATCTTTGGGGAATCTTTTGATTCCTTGGCCCGTTTTGCGCCGAAAAGGCCCGAAATCGCCCGATTGTGCCAAATTGATCCGGTTTAAAGACAGCAAAGGACCAATGCCAGAGATTAAAGTGTATCAGATCAAATCTTCAGGTAACAAGCATGTCAAAGAGTATTAGCAGGCGGCGGAAGCCATCAATGTAGCGGAAAAGAGTATCCGTGAAAATCTTAAGCAGTGGCCCAAAGCAAGAGAACATTTAATACCTTCCAGCAGAGTCCGAGAAAGAGGGCGAAGTCACTCAAACACCCTCAAATCATAATCATTGCACATTTACCTTGCATCATATCAGAGTTACAAATCTCGAAGCACAGTTACTCCTACAGCACCGCATCGAGCCTCCAAGGGCCACAATTGCACTCCTTTCGATTCAGCTGCCTCTAGCGTAGCCCAAAAGACTTAAATGCATTTAATTCCAGTAACACTTAGGTTTTAGAAAAGATCTTCAGCAGACCTGTTTAGGTCAATTGTAATAAATGACTTCATGATATTTTGCTTATATATACCACCCTGAACGATGTAGTTAGGGGTTGGTTGGTTGGTTAGTTAGTCAGTGAGTCGAAGACACTGCTTGATCTTCTTCTCAACATTTTTTCCAAGTAGAGACCCGCACTATAACTATCATACTTTTCTATAATCAAAGATTGTTGAAAGCATGGATTTCGGAACTGCTTGATGTGTTCAATTGGCCAAGGAGTGATTACGGAATTCTTGTGCTTCTACATGATTCAATAAGTGTTTCTCACCTCTGTTAATTTTCATGAATTTTCCACCTTTCCGCCAAAAAAAAAAAAAATAAAAAAAAATAAAAAAGAATAGCTTAAGATTTGTTTGACTACACCTTAAGTTCAATTTCTGCACTTTTTTATGTTTTCATCAGAAATAGCTATGATCATGTATACTTAAATGATCTTGTTTACGTTTTTTCTTTCACATATGAATGAGAATTTAGGAATTCTTAATTGCTCCTAGATCACCATTCATCCATTTCTCCTCTTTTTCAGTATGATGAAATGATTCTCCTTTGCCTTTCATCTCTGATTTCCATCATTCCATCCTTTCGGTAGATTGATAATTGTATCATGTGTGGCTGTCTCACTCCCTAATCCTCTTATGACCAAGAAGACGCAATAGCAAGCCTTACTCCATGACTCCACACCCAATGGTTTGAAACTTATCACACCTTACCCTGCCTCTTTGCTTGAGAATCCTACCTTCCTTCCAAACCCAAACAAAAAACCCCTGAGCCAAAAGCTAGCCTAAAATCATCAACAAAGTTGAATCATTAAGAGAGAGCCCTCTCTGATTGCAGGTGGGCTAGAACCTGCAATCCAAAGATTGGTTTGTGGTTACCTCGGTCGTATCCCTAAAAGGAGCCTAGGGACAACCTGAGTGATAACATAATGGCGACCATACTGGGGACCTCCTCAGATAAATTCATTAAACCAGTCTGCAACCCTACAGAGGAAGAAACCAACCTGTGAAGGTCTCGGTCGACCTGTGTTGTTGCGATTTTTAGAAAAATTCCCAAAAAATATATTAGAAGTTGGCTCCTAAGAAGCAAACGCGTAATACACAATCAAATCCTGATCCAAACAGCCCAGATGTTGTTGAAAATCCGAATTTAATTCCTAAGATCATTAGAAAACAAAAGCAAAAAGAATACCAAACTGCTACTAGTCCTGAAACAGTTCAGCCAATCGGTGTACCAACCCCTGTCAAAGTTTTATTCCGGTCAACCCCAAGTTCCCCTGGTTCATCACCCCCTTCCCCAAGTAGCTCCTCTACTCCTCTATCCCATATCCCTACTACCACTACTACTCCATCTACTCCGGTTGTTCCTGTCACCCCCGCTGCTCTAGCTTTTCCGTTCATCCCCATCATCATGGCTAGATATGCACCCCTACAATTTCCTGCTAATCCCGGGGCTATGCCTCAGGATTACCAATCAAAAATCTCCTACTTTTATGGCACAACCTCCTGCACCGCCCTACAGCATACAAAGAAAATGCAGGATTATTTCGAGAGTTATGAGATTGACGATGAGAGCGTAAGAATGAAGATTTTTGTCCAAAGTTTGACCGGTGACGTTAGAACCTGGTTTAGGGCACTTCCACCCAATTCTATAGTAAACTCGGAAGCCTTATACCAAACATTCATTAACAAATGGGAGAAAAAGAAATACCCCCTGCACATACTGTCCGAGTATGATACTATCAAGAGAGGACCTGGGGAAGCTGTTCTGGATTATTGTGCCAGATTTAACAATGTTTACAATGCAATACCACAAAATTTAAGACCTCCACCCGACCTCGTGTTATACAAATTCCCGGATGGCTTCGATGCCGAGATGGCATATCAATTAAGGGAAAGAGCCCCGCAAAACCTCGCAGAAATGCAAGACGCTGCAGTGAGTGTGGAAGCAAATCTAATCTCTAAAAGAAATAGAACTAGAACTAAGAGAAGAACCACTTTCAAAGAAGAACCCTCATCCTTCGATCAGAAGCTAGATGCTGTCATTAGTGGCATGTACAGGTTGGGAGACAGAATAGACAATGTTGAGAGGAAAACTTCATGGGAGGGTCAACAGCCCAATGCCATAAGGAACCCAAACTTCAGAAAAACTCAAAACTCAAACATTGGTAGGGCCAGTCCGGACCACGATATTAGGCCTCCTTTTCAAGAAAACTATGCTGAAGCATCTACATCCACTGAGCCCACAGACGGGATGCATATGAACCTGATAGATTCAGAAAATGAACAGCCAATCTTCCTCACAGAAGAAGACCGACCATACCTTGATGCAAAACAATTTCACACCAAGTCGGGAGAGTCCTTTGACTTTAAACAAGGATATGATACCACTATATATGAGGTACACAAGCAATACAAATTAAGAACAAGGACTATTGATGTTTCCGCATCTAGCAAAACAAAAGATAGCAAACAGCTCAACAAAACTAAAGGGAAGACCACCAACAATCAACCAGCTCACAGCCCTGTCCCAAACCCTCATCAAGTTACTGTGGAGGATGTAACAAACACTCATTCTCCTATCGATCACCCTCTAACCCCCTCCCACCCAAAAGAAAATCTGAAAAGCATTCTCGGGCATCTGCCCAAAACAGAGATACCACAAACGGTCATACACTGTGACACTGACATTCCAAAAGAAAACATAGAGAGTATGCCTGAAAAAGAGAAATTCACCACTGTCAATGCCAAGAACTCATTGGAAAAACCATTCAGTTTAGAAGCAGAGATTGGAAAGCTCAATATTTCCATTCCCCGCTCAGAACTGGCTAAGCATGATGTATATAGACAACAAATTCAAAGGTCGCTCTAGTTACCAGAAGTAAGGGATGATGTAAACGTTTTAGATGATACCTCTGAACTACTGTTTGGGCCAGAAGTTGACGGAAAAACAACATATGGACCTCTTCCACCTTTCTATGTCAGCCTACACATACATGACAAAATACTGCATAATGCTATGTTTGACTCAGGTGCCTCACATAACCTTATGCCCAAAGCTGTAATGGAAAAGTTGAATCTCGAGGTCACCAGGCCATACAAAGATCTGTATTCCTTTGATTCAAGTCAGGTCAAATGTTTAGGCTTGATCAAAGACCTTTGTGTCTCTCTAGTCCAATTCCCCAATAAGACAATCTTAATGGACGTAGTAGTAGCCGACATTCCCACAAAGTATGGTATGCTTCTGTCCAGATCGTGGGGAGCAAAAATGCAAGGATCCCTTCAACTCGACCTCTCTTATGCCACTATATCTGTCTTTGGGCAACCAAAGATACTTTATAGAGAAACATTAATGAAGTATGTGGTAAGCAGTGAGGAAAAACCCCAAAATTTTCCAATATACTCAATCCATTCTGATATGGATTCGTTTATTTTGTTTAATGATAACACCAGCCCTCTAACTGATGATAAGCCGTTATCTTTGGAGCAAGGAACCTACGTCAATAAAACAATGGTTGCCAATACCCATGAAATTGTCTCAACAGCTAAGGCAACCAACAATCAGCAAGAATAAATTCCCAAAACAGAAATTACCAGTCCGCCCGTTCCTCAAACAGCTCAAACTCTCAATACAAACCTCGAACGAGAAGCCACATGGTATTTGGAGTTTGATGGTTCAGTTAATAAGTTAGGAGCAGGGGCTGGAGTGTGGATTTACAATACTCATGATAATCACGCACAAGGCCATGCATATAGACTCAATTTCAGATGTACAAACAATATGGCAGAGTATGAAGCTCTTCTCTTAGGCCTGAAGTTGCTCAAAGCCCTGGGAGCTACCACAGTCTACATCCTAGGAGATTTGGACTTGATTATACAACAAATAAAGGGTAACTTTGTCGCTAACGATAGTAGAATGAGAGCTTATAGAGCCACTGCCACTGAATTACTTAACGCCTTCAGTGAATGTGAACTGGCCAAAATTGCACGAAACCATAATATTCATGCCCATAGTCTAGCAACCTTTGCTAGCACATGCAAGCTTCCCTTTGAACCAAATCACCATTTCACCGCTGAAATAAAACACATACCTTCGGTCCCTAACAATGTCAAGGATTGGCAGGCATTCCAAAATGATGCCCAGATCAACAATTTTTTAACTCTGGAGGATGAATTCTCCAACACGAACATTGACATGGATGTGATGGCCGAATCACAACAGTTAGTAAAAGAAAACCACCTGACTTTAACAGCTACAACAGCTAAACAAATCCTAATCCCAACCGTTTTCAACAGTACAAACATAGGACAACTGAAACAAATTTGTTCAGAGAAAACAACCAAGATAAAGGATGAGTTTATTGATCTAAAAGGTAATGTTCTGCCTGCCGGCCTTACTCCATTGGAAGACATGTTTGATAACAACGATGTGCCCAAAAAACCAAAGATGGAACCTTTGAATGCTGCCATAGAAGAACACAACATAGGAACAGCAGAACATCCCAGAATGATTAAACTATCCAAAAATCTGTCTCCTGACCAAAAACCGAAATATGTGGATTTGTTCAAAGAATTCCAAGATGTATTTGCCTGGAGTTACGAGGACTTGAAGTCCTATGACACTTCAATAATCCAACATACCATTCCCTTAAAACCAAATAAAAAACTGTTCAAACAGAAACTTAAAAAATCAACCCCATGCTTCTTCCCTTGATTGAAAAAGAAATAAGGAGAATGTTTGAAGCAGGTATCATTACACCCATTAGATTCTGTGAATGGGTGTCTAACTTAGTTCCCACTAGAAAAAAAATAGGAGAGATAAGACTGTGTGTAGACTTGAGAAATTTAA
>APFE030742740.1:0-22631 GCA_000404065.3 Pinus taeda | reverse complement strand
GAGCAACATGCTGAAAAAGGATGCCAAGGTAAGATGGTCTCTTGAAGCCAAGCAGGATTTTGAGAGTATAAAAACTGCCCTAACTCAAACACCTGTCCTTACCAGTCCTCAATTCGACAGAGATTTTATCATCTTTTCCTTCGCATTCGAACACACTATAGTTGTTGTCCTTCTGCAGAAAGATGATCAGGGCAACGAGAAGCCAATTTCCTTCTTCAGCCGAGTTTTGAGAGACGCACCCTTGAAATTTCAGATCATGGAGAAGCAAGCCTACGCCCTAGTCAAAGCCATCAAAGATTTCAGAATGTACATCCTATACTCCCATGTGATTGCCTATGTCCCTAATGCCGTTGTAAAGGATATACTAACTCAAGAGGGACTGGAAGGCAAAAGAGGCAAATGGATTGCCAGCATCCTTGAATACGACATCGAAATAAAGCCCACTAAGCTCATAAAAGGACAAGGGTTAGCCAAACTAATGTCTGAAACAAACTTACAAGAATTAGACATTAATCAACTGGACGATGAACCGGAGTTGGCGACTCCACAGATCAGTGAAACCTTCATGCAATCCCCTTGGTACGCTGATATTTGCTTTATATTGTTAAACCTGTGTGCTCCCCCAGGATTGTCCAGAACCAAGAAAAGATTTTTTAGGATGAAATCATCCAACTTTTGTGTCATAGATGGTGCTTTATTTTGGAAAAATCATGAAGGTATTCTGCTTAAATGTTTAACTATAAATGAAACTAACAGCGTCATGAAAGAATTCCATGCAGGGGACTGTGGAGGACACTTATATTGGAAATCCACGGCTGACAAGATCTTACGGGCTGGTTATTACTGGCCCTCTTTATTTGCATATGTAAAGAAGTTTACTGCCTCATGCCACAAATGCCAAATCTTTGAAGGGAAAAGAAAACTGCTGCCCTTGCCCCTCAAGCCAATTTCAACCGAGAAACCTTTTCAACAATGGGGTCTTGACTTCATTGGAGAAATCCATCCCTCTTCCTCAGGCAAACACAAGTGGATACTAACAGCCACCGATTATTTCACTAAGTGGATTGAAGCCATCCCCTGTAGGCAAGCCAATGAATCCACCATTATCCAATTCCTTGAGAGCAATATCCTTTCTAGATTCGGCTGCCCTGAGAAAATTATTACTGACAATGTTGCTGCTTTCAAATCCAAAAAAATCATCAACTTTTGCCATAAATACCACATCACCTTAGGCCACTCAACAGCTTACTACCCTCAAGGTAATGGCTTGGCCGAGTCTTCCAACAAAATCCTAATCAATATCATAAAGAAACTACTGGAAGAAAACAAAAAGAACTGGCACAAGAAGCTCACAAATGCTCTGTGGGCAGACAGACTTTCCACCAAGAAATCCATTGGGATGAACCCTTATGAACTTGTATATGGAATGGAAGCCAAGTTCCCTTCATCTCTGGGCATACCTACTGTCAAATTATTGCAAGAAATTCAAGCTGAACCGAATGACATGCAGAGAAGAGTTAATCAAACCATTCACCTTCAACAATCCAGAGAACAATTCTTTAATAGAGCTCAAATACTACAGGAAAAACTCAAGAAAATTTTTGATAAGAAGACCAAAGCAGAGGATTTCTGGGTGGGCAACAAAGTTCTAAGATGGGATTCACGAAGAGAAGACAAGGGAAAACACACAAAATTCGATTTTCTGTGGAAAGTTCTATACATTATCAGCGCTGTGCAAGGCAATAATACCTATTTTCTCAAATCTCCAGATGGCAGCACAACTGAAGAAGACCCGATCAATGGTTGAATGCTGAAGCACTACAATGATCCTCTTGATTGAAAAGAGGAGATGGTGTTTTATTTTGTACATATTTGTATATACCAGTGTTTTGATTTTTGTAAGAATCCATAATGCTGGAGCACGCAGAAGAAAGCAGGCAGTGCTTTACAGTTCAACAGCAGCACAAGTGAAGCAAAGAGACATTAACAAGTCTAAAGGTTCAAATCAATCCAACAGTCAGGAAAAAGACGTTCAAAACAGCAGCAACTAAAGACTAAGGCATTCTGACCTGTTGTTCTTGGCTTCTCACGAGGAGAAACCATCCCCAAGTGGAGCCACTGTTAGCCTCCTGCTACAGCAGGCTACTCATATTTCATGATTGACATTTTTACAGGCCAAATATGTCATACTTTGCATGCTGCAATGCTCCATATTTGCTTAACAGTCTCCAAGCGAAGAAGGCGACTCAGAGTTCATTTAACTACCTTCCAAATTTTGAAGAGTTATTCCGGTATCACCAATTTTCAGTTAAAGGGAGGTCCAAACAGCTTAATCTTGGTCTCCCTAGGTTTAAATTTCCTGTTTTAGAATATAGAGAATGTAAATCTGTCCAAACAGCTTAATCTTGGCAGATTCTTAGATAGGTAGAGAATCAAAGGAGCCCAACAACTTAATCTGGGCCCTCGGATGAAATAAGGGTAGTCTGTAAATAGGAAAGCATGAAAAGAAAAAATGGAATGATGGGTTTGCAAGTCTTTGTGTAGCCAAACCAAAGAAGAAAAAATGTTAGGTAAGTAGGCTAGGTATGTAGTTTTGAGGTTGTTGAATCTTAATTACTGATCAGTTCCAGGTTTCCAAGTGTCATTCCTGCTCAGGACACAATTAGCAGGCAGTTCTATGTGAGAAACTCAAAAACAGGTATAACTAACTCCCTTTCCCCATTTTCCCCCCAATCATTAACTAACTTCCCCAAAAGAGGTCAAGATCTGCTTGATACCTCTTAAGTTCCATCATTTTCATAGTATTTGCTTGGGTGAAGATCTTCTTTACTCAAAGTTGTTCCATACTCGCTCTGAAAAAGGTTCTATCCCCTTGTAACAGCCTAAGGTCTCATGAACTTAGCGCTTCCTCACCATCTCCATATTAACCACTGACATTATTATTTAGCTCCCTATATTTTCCCATCCCCCTACTAAAATTATGTAAATAATCCCCCTATGTAAATATCCCTCCCCCTGGTTGAAAAATAACCATAAGTACCCCCGGGAATTGCTCATTTTACCTGAAACTTAGCAAGAACCCTCATGCTGCCCCTTCCAACCATCTTCCAAATACAAAGGACTCGTTCCAGAGTATAAAATTCCTTTGAGGTGATCGGACCCCTTCCGAAGCCTCAAATACCTTTCACACCCACTTACTTACTCCTTCTGACCGCAAAAAACCCCTTGCTGACTTATTTAACACTTCACAGACCATAGAAATCTAGATCGCATCGCAAGATCACAATATCCTCTCCATGCAAGTTATGACCCATCCATCGTCACCCGACGCGATATCACGATATCGGCGATCAGCGGTCGCAAGCACTAAATGTCCAACTAAAACGCCTTCCCGTTCCCCGCCGATGCGATATTGCGATCGCATTGGAGAAGTTCATCGCATCGCCTTCAGTATCAGCACCTCGCTATGTCACTTCCATACCAGGGACCCACCACAGGCTGACGTCATCCGCCGTACAGCTGACATCATGCTGACGTCAGCAGCCAGAAAGCCGAAAATTCGTGCAGGAAGAGAAATCGCACTTCGGAGCTCCAGAACAAGAAACAGAGGCAGTTTACGATGCGCGATTATCGCGAAACACTAATCGCACATCGCTACGAGAAATAGGCCATTTCAGGGAATCTTTCGGGAATCTTTTGATTCCTTGGCCCGTTGTGCATCGAAAAAGCTCAAAAATCGCCCGATCGTGCCAAATTGATCCGGTTTAAAGACAGCAGAGGACCAATGACAGAGTTTAAAGTGTATCAGATCAAATCATCAGGTAGCAAGCGTGTCAAAGAGTATCAGTAGGCGGCGGAAGCCATCAATGTAGCGGCAAAGAGTATCAGTGAAAATCTTAAGCAACGGCCCGAAGCAGGAGAACATTTAATACCTTCCAGCAGAGTCAAAGAAAGAGGGCAAAGCCACTCAAAGCCCTCAAATCATAATCATTGCACATTTAACTCGCACCAGAGCAGAACTACAGATCCCGAAGCACAATCATCCTAGCAGCCCCGCATCAAGCCTCCAAGGGCCACATTGTAGTCTTTTCTGATTCAGCTGCCTCTAGGACAGCCAAAAGGACTTACCTGCATTTAATTCCAGCAACACTTAGATTTTTTAAGAGCTTTTCTAGCAGACCTGTTTAGGTCAATTGTAATGAATGTCTTTCCGATATTTTTCTTATATATACCACCCTGAACAATGTAGTGAGGGGTTGGTTGGTTGGTAGGTTGGTTAGATATTGAGTCGAAGACATTGCTCAATTTTCTTCCCAGCATTTTCTCCAAGCAGAGACCCGCACTGCAACTGTCATACTTTTTATAATCAAAGATTGCTAAGAGCGTGTATTTCGAAACTACTTGATGTGTTCAATTGGCCAAGGAGTGATTACGGAATTCCTGTGCTTCTGCATGATTCAATAAGTGTTTCTCTCCTCTGTTAATTTTCATGTTTTTACCACCGTTCCGCCTTCTAAATTGCAGGAAAAAAGAATAGCTTAAGATTTGTTTCGCTACACCTTAAGTTCAATTTCTGCATTTTTCTTATGTTTTCATCAGAAATAGCTATGAGAATGTATACTTAAATGATCTTGTTTACGCTCTTTCTTTCACATATGAATGAGAATTTAGGAATTCTTAACTGCTCCTAGATCACCATTCATCCATTTCTCCTCTTTTTCAGCATGATGAAATGATTCTCCTTTGCCTTTCATCCCTGATTTCCATCATTCCATCCCTTCGGTAGATTGTTAATTGTATCACGTGTGGCTATCCCGCTCCATAATCCTCTTGTGATGAAGAAAACGCAATAGCAAGCCTTAATCCATGACTCCATGCCCAATGGTTTGAAACTTATCACACCTTACCTTGCCTCTTTGCTTGAGATTCCTACCTTCCATCCAAAAACAAACAAAACCCCTGAGCCAAAAGCTAGCCTAAGATCATCAATAAAGTTGAATCAGTTAAAGAGAGAGCCCTCTCTGATTGCAGGTGGGCTAGAACCTGCAATCCAAAGATTGGTTTGTGGTTACCTCGGCCGTATCCCTATAAGGAGCCTAGGGACAACCTGAGTGATAACATAATGGCGACTCTGCTGGGGAACTCCTCAGATAAATTCATTAAACCAGTCTATAGCCCTACAGAGGAAGAAACCGACCTGTGAAGGTCTCGGTCAACCTGTGTTGTTGCGATTTTTTAGAAAAATTCCCAAAAAATATATTAGAAGCTGGCTCCTAAGAAGCAAATGCGTCATACACGATCAAATCCTGATCCAAACAACCCACGTGTTGTTGAAAATTCGAATTTAATTCCTAAGATCATTAGAAAGTAAAAGCAAAAATAATACCAAACTGCTGCTAGTCCTTAAACAGTTCAGTCAATCGATGTACCAACCCCTGTCAAAGTCTTATTCCGGTCAACCCCGAGTTCCCCTGGCTCATCACCCCTTTCTCCAAGTAGCTCCTCTACACCTCTATCTCATATTCCTACTACCACTACTACTCCTTCTACCCTGGTTATTCCTGTGATCCCCGCTGCTTTAGGTGCTCCGCTTATCCCCATCATCATGGCTAGATATGCACCCTTACAATTTCCTGTTAATCCCGAGGCTATGCCTCAGGACTACCAATCAAAAATCACTTATTTTGATGGCACAACCTCCTACACCACCCTACAGCATACAAAGAAAATGCAGGATTATTTCGAGAGTTATGAGATTGACAATGAGAGTGTAAGAATGAATATTTTTGTCCAAAGTTTGACCGGGGATGTCAGAACCTGGTTTAGGGCACTTCCACCCAATTCTATAGTAAACCCAGAAGCCTTATACCAGACATTTGTTAACAGATGGGAGAAAAAGAAAGACCCCCTGCACATACTGTTCGAGTATGATACTATCAAGAGAGGATCTGGGGAAGCTGTTCTGGATTACTGTGACAGATTTAACAATGTTTACAATGCAATACCACAAAATTTAAGACCTCCACCTAACCTCGCGTTATACAAATTCCCGGATGGCTTTGATGCCGAGATGGCATATCAATTAAGGGAAAGAGCCCCTCAAAGCCTCGCAGAAATGCAAGACGCTGCAGTGAGCGTGGAAGCAAATCTAATCGCTAAAAGAAACAGAACTAGAACTGAGTGAAGAACCACTTTCAAAGAAGAGCCCTCCTCCTTCGATCAGAAGCTAGATGCTGTCATTAGTAGCATGCACAGGCTAGGAGAAAGGATAGACAATGTTGAGAGGAAAACTTCATGGGAGGGTCAACAGCCCAATTCCATAAGGAACACAAACTTCAGAAAAACCAAAAACTCAAACGTTGGTAGGTGTTGAAGCCCCGAAAATCGAGTCGACAACAAGGGGGATACCCACCCGGTCCGGACCTTGGTTGGCAGCTCCTTATCCGTTTGGTATAGAGGGTCCGACTAGGGATAACGGGACCAGTTTCCCGATATTGGGTGTGTGTGTGTGTGTAGAGTTGATTAATGTTGATCTAAAAGTACTTTAAAGCTAATCTAATTCAGATTCTTTAACTTTACTCTATACTATTGTAATCTAGCAAGAAACAACACATCAAATCTATTCTAACCCGGGATGTATATCTTTCATCATGCGATCTAAAAATATTTCGAATAATAACTGGTAATAAAGATCATTCAGCTATCATAAGAAAGAAACCATTTGAGATAAACCACTTTGCATAAGAAGTTAGGAAAAATAGTTGTGAACAGCATATCATATAATAAGCCATTCATATATCACACATAAAAATATGACTCCACCGTACAAAAGTGCCAAATGATAACCCATACATTCATGCAGTAACATATAAACAACTGAAATTGTAAATCACTTAAAGAATATAAGCAGACATTTCCAAGAGATAAAATTACCATTTATGACTAGTTCTACCCAAAAGCTTCAAGCAAAAAAGATCTATCTCTACTTGTTCCAAAATCTACCAAGAGTACAGAAGTGCAACATCAGTAGCAGATATCAAAAATGCAAGTAAAAATAAATCTCGATCCATCCATTCATCAAAACCTCCTCTGAGGGTGTAGAAGTGCATGTTCCGAGGATAAGTTTTTGACAAATCTCCGGACCCTTCTCTAAATGCATGAGAAGGGTTAAAATACTACTTCCTAAATCTAATAATAGTGTTTTTACAAAATTTAAGGGTACGACTCTCAAATGATCACCCTTTTTCTAATCTAAAAAAAAAGGAAACAACAAACTACTAAAAATAAGCTACTTCTATATTTGGTCCTTAAAACTGCAAGTGTTCAGCATGGATTTGAGAAGAGTCGGTTGGCCGACTTCTGCGTTGAGCTAGGCTGTGAAAATGGAATCTATGAGAGCTGGCACTACTTTCTCTGCTGAGTTTATGATGCATTTCACAGTCATCCATTGACTGTGTGGCTTGACTAAGTATGCCCAATAGCACTCCCAATTCAACCTGTTCAAAGCCTGGATCTCTTTTCCCTTCTCCTGCGCCTTCTGTTTCCATTCTGCCTCTATTCGTGACTTGTTTGGTAGGTATCCCGGGGTGGTTTCTGTGATTAAGTTGTCTCTGTGTAAATTTTCATTTACACAGTCGATAAGAACGCTCGCCTGTGCCGCCGCTGTCTCTACTGCTTGTTTTGCCTGCTTGATTTGATCGTCCCATTTGTTAAAGAGCAATTCTTTATGGCTTTCATTTATTCTGGGTGCATTTTCTCTCTTTCCTTCCTCTCCATCCTGCCAAGCTAGATACTCTGTCACTCGTCTGTCAACCTGGTCGTAGTCACTTCGCAGGTCTGTCACATGATTGGTGAGTTTGTCGCTCAACTCGCAACAGTGACTCCACTGCGATATTTTACGTCCCAACTCTTCCTGTTGCTGCAGAAGTTGCTCATTTAAGCTAGTAGACTCTGAAACGAATTTAGCAAGCTTGGGCTCGTCCTTGTGTACTTCTTGTAAAGCTTGAACTAATTTTCTTTTTTGTCTAGGCTTTTCTGATAACTTATCTGCATTTGCTGAAAATCTTCTTGTAGTTTCTCGAGTTGTTTGGACGCTTCATTACTAGCATTGGCTTGTTGTAGCTATTGTTGTAATAACTGTATTTGGTTTTCTTGCTCCCTCAACAGTTGTTGAACTTCTGATGCTTTGTCGATAGTCCCAGAAGCATATGCTCCTGCAATTTGAGACAACTTCGTGAGATTTTCTGTCGGGTTGTTGTTAGGGTCTTTCCATAAGACATCTAAATGTTCAGCATCCTGTTACATCGTATTCTCCAGCTTTCTCTTCTTTCTTTGTCTCCTCACCACTGCTTTATGTTGGGGACTATAGAACACGTCTAGTGGGGGAATTTCCTCTACACTAAGTAGGAGCTCAGAAGGCGGAGCGATATGACTGTGTTCTGCTTTTGAGACACTACCGACCATGGTTGGAACCATTTCCTGTGTTACCTACGCATCGCTCACAGGCATTCTTGGGACTTGCCCTTCAAGGCTGATTAGCTCATTGAAGTTTTCCCACTCTTTATCGAGTTCTGTCGTGACGAGTGATGATTTAGTGACGGGAGGAGGGACATTTCTTGGTGGGGAAGCGATAACTTGCAGTTGCGACATTGCACTTGACTGAGCAGTATCCTTGGCTGCTTCTTCGACTTTCCCTTGGTCACTTGCAGATTTTTTAGAACGTTCGGGTGTTCCGTCAGATTTGGATTTGGAAGTACTGGAGTTTCTGCTGAGGCTGACACTTGGAGTAGGCTCTCTGGCGAGTGGTCGCAGCTTTTCCAGAGGAATACTGGCTAGCCTTCCTTCTCTGAATAACAAAAATCTTTCGAGGTCATCTGGGGATAACCTCGACTTAGCTTCTCGCAAAACTTCCTGGAATGAACTTTTATTTTGAAAAAAGTCATCAAATAAATCTTTCTTTCCGGCGAACACTTTTATTCTGACACTTATAGTGAAATCATGGGCAACATTATTTAGGTCAAAAGGTCGAGCAGGGAATTTAAATAATTGTAGGGATGTTACATTCCCTACTTCGGCAAAAGCATGTCCTACATCGAATAATGAGAAGGCCCCACAAGCTACAGGAAACTGAGGCCATATGGCCTTCTTCTTGTCTTTTAGTTCTCTGGTTAGGCCGCCTTTTGAGCAAGTCTGATAGGCAATTTCCCTAGCCAAAAGCTTGTCGGGGACATACAGAGGTAGGACATGTGGAGGTACAGTGCTCCCAAATACTCTGATATAAGTGAACTATTCTTCCCTGAACCGTCTTACGATGGGGATGATGTCTATTTGCGCTTCGGGTGAGCACCTCGGGGGTTATTCACCATACATCATCCTATATAGGGGTAAGATGAGCCCGTGGAAAATCTGATAGAAGTGAGGGGCAAACTGTGAATCCCATAATACTTTGTGGTAAACATGAATAGGTGACGGGTTCTGGGTAGTCCATTTCCAACCCATAGTTGGAAATTTAGATACATAGCAAATAGAATCCATAATGTAAGAAGACAGATAAAATGGAGGATAGACCCTTTGTGACAAGGATCTCTTAGAACGGTAATTCATGACAGCAATGATTAATTATCAGAAAATATTTTGGCCCAATCCATGAGATCGGCATTTGTGGCAGCGTCTATGAGTGGTAGCCATTCAGATGAAAATTTATTTATGTCTGGCATCCCAAACAGCGTGCACAGCATGGCCGCAGCAAAGCAATATGGAGAGGTGAGAGAACCAGTGCTGTACATACCATTTTTGTCATTTTTTAGCGGCTCTTCTCTTCTAGTCCATTCTTTAGTGGTTTCTGCCAGGTTTGGGTTCTCTGCTGCAAATTTCTTGACAAATTGTGTGTTGTAGGTCATCTGAGGCTTAGGAAGATGATACATAAGCTTTAAGTCTTGTGCGGCGAATGATCCTATGAGCCCATGTCCTTGAGCTTTGAATTGTCTGCCTTGTAACTCTGCATTGTCAAGTATCCATTTGATCATATCTGTATATGGCAATATCTTGGGTCTAGCTGCTATTCGGTGAAGAAATGAACATTCCAGCTCTTCTAAGGATGCCTCGGAAGAGTTTTGTGATCCCGCGGCGGTATCGACCTTCATTACTTTGGGATTTTCCTCCTCCAGTAGCCTATACATGCCTTCCCAGGTGAAATTCCTGCGTCCCTGTTGCATGCAGTGTCTGTGTACAAGGGCGCCATCTCCTTTGTCTTTTCCTTCGTCTCGGAGCCTTGGGCTTTATTTTTCTTTCGCATTTGCTTCTGCGTTCGGCTTTTGAATGTTCTTATCTCTTAGTTCCTGCAGATTACAAGCGAGGTGGAAATGACTGATTGATAAAGGTGATGGGAGAGTTTTAAATGCAACCGATATACTAAATATGCCACCTTACGTGAAATAATTCTTTAGCAAAGCACGTGTCTTTATTTCATTTAATAACTGACAACTAATCCTTTTACTATCATTAAAAGCGCATGCTTTGGGGTTAGATTATGGTAAGTGGTTTTTCTTTGAATGGCGTGCCCGAAGGATTTACGATTAAATGATTCATGATTCGCTTTATGCTCTATCGAAGATCGTGCCATCGCAAGGCGCACTTATCGCAAATCACCAGATCGCAGAATGTGTCATCGCGGCGATCGCAATATCGCAGGTCCCAACATCGCAGGTCACAGGAGTTTGATGTTTGTTAAGTATTTCCATTTTATTTCTGCGATGTGCCATCTTGCGATCGACGTTATCGTAGATCGGCAGATTTTGAGGTTTTTCCTTATGGACAATACTTATTGCGACGCGACGTTAGGCTTAACGTTGGGGGGCTTTGTGCATTAATGCAATTTCTTAAAGACCTTTACCTTGTCGTAGACTTAGGTGAAAACATTCGAAAGACTGCTTTAAGCCTGCGATGGTATCTTTATTTTGAAGAAGGAAGATTTGATTTTTCTCAAAATTAAACTAGGGGTCCCCTATTCATTTAGTATTTTGGGTAAATAGTTAAATAAAAAGGGGGGGTTGAAGCTGGCCACAACAATTGGCGATTCACTTGGGAGAACCAGTTATCTCTGACTCTCTTTTGACGTTTTTCAAACTTCTAAAAATAATAAAAAAAAATTCTCAAAAACTTAAACTTTATTATAGAAAGATAAAAATATTATACTTCAAACTATCAATGATATTTCGTTTCAACTCCTTTCTATTTACTTGTATTCTTAGCTTATTCTTGCATTTACACCAGCCCTTACTTGGTCTTTGAATAAAAATTAAAATAAAGTCTTCTTTGTGTAGCAGTCCTTTTCAAATATGCTTCTTTGTCGCAGGTAGAGCCTCTGCTGCCAGTAGGCATCCATAGCCTCGACAGGGTTACCTATTAACCAGTAATGATCCTTTATCCTACCTAATTGTTTACAACTATTCAGAGAAAAACCCATTTTGACACTTCTTCTTTTTTATTCTCTAAAGAACAATGTCTTGGTTTGGTGGCCAAATTACGACACAGTCATTCACTAGATTTATACTTTTGCTGAACAAGCTGGCTCGTGATGAGACCCCCTATATTTTGATTGCAACAGTCTTGAGTCATTGCCCTGTTTTGGTGGACAGTTTTGGCAAAGTCAGCAAGTTATAGTATCTATGATGATGATAAGTCGACTCGTGATGAGACCTCTTATTCTTTGAGATATAGTGTTTTCATTGGATTTCTTCCCTGAATGCTGCGATTTCCTTTGGCAGGGAGGAAGTCAATTTTCTTTCCTTAAGAAAGTTCTGGACGAAAATAATAAAGCTTCTTTGGTAATCGTTGTTTCTAGAGGGATTCCTCATCTTGTCATTGATGCCTTTTATTGTACTGACGTAAAACAATTACTACGTTGAGATTACTTTCTTCAGTTTTTTGGAGTTGAAACTAATATCATATCTGGATTAAAGTTCTATTGATAATAAATATCAAGTTTCAAAGAAAAATATTTGTCATTCATAGAAGTAGAAGTTCAAAATCTTGAGAGAGAAAAAGGTGTCTTTTGTAAACGTCGAATGTTGTTAACCAAAGCAAATTTTATTCACGGAAAAAACTTAACGAAATGAGAAGCAAACCTTCCCTAGGGCTGTGTAGACAATAGGGATGATCTTCTTTTCTTATTTCGACTATCAACTACTCAAAAATAAACCTAACTACTTAACTAAACTACTCCTACTCCTACTCTAATTTTATACAAAAATTTTACTAGGTGAAATGATATTTCCAATGGAGCCACTTTCTCATTTTTACTCCTATACGCATGCAGCTTTCCAACGTTGGTGTTAAGAACAAAATTTTCCTTGGGATGTTAACGTTGGATGCGGAATAGGAATGCATAACTCCAGTTGGAATTTTGTCCGAAATTTCTTTCTTGCAAAATCTTACTTCCAACTGGGTATCTATTGGATCATAAAAATAAGGATGAATTTCTATTATATCTTGATGATCTCGTAATGGAGGAAGTTCTGTACTTCGTTGACATAGCTCAGCTTTCTGCAATGGTAGCTTGTCTTTTGGAAGCCCTTTGATAAGGTGTTGGTTATACCAGAATAATCTATCAAAAAACTAAAAAATTAAAACGCAATCCGATTTTGTACAAGATGAGTGCAAGTGGGAACAATAATAAAAAAAGTTTTTTGTACAAATAAAGTTACAGCACAACTGGGATAAGCTTGTAAAATTTTGTTGTTCACAAGAACTGGCCAGGTCATGCGAAATAGAAGATAGATTATGATTATGAATAGGCATGGGGATTTCTTCAAGGTATGAATCATAGATCGGTAGATTGTCTTGGTCAGCAAAATCAGGCGAATGATCTTTAGCCTCAAAATAGGGATTAAATTATATGTTTTCCGAATTAGAATATCTCTCATTTTTTGTGCTTTGATGTGTTACTTGAGATAAATCGATAACATCGTCATTGGCAAAGTAACCATCATAACTAATTTTATAATTTTCCCTAGATTCTTCCTTTTGTTCATATATCTTCGGAGAAGGGGATTCAAATGTTCCTTGCTTGGAAAGAATCAAGGGATGTTCTCTAACTACCTCTTTATTTTGAAAATCTAATGATCACTTTTTTGAATTATCCTCTGTGTTTTTTGAAACATCTTTACTGTTAAGAGGGGAAAATTTATCATCATTAAAAACATCAGGGTAAAGAGAGAAGTGTGATTCTGAAGCAACGCATTTAAGATTATCATCATGGAAAAATATTTGTTCATCAGATTCAATATAGACATTAGGTTTCAGATCATACCTTTGTGTGCTGATACTTCCTGAAAGAAAAATAGTTTGTTGTTCTGACCTTGGCGTCTGCATCTGTTGACTTGCAACGAGATCATCTGACCTCGTATCAAAGTCATCTCCTGGTTCCAAGGAAGGTTTCCCTCCATCGTCTTCGCTTTTGTCTTCTTGTATTAGAGTATGGATAACTCCAAGGCTTTGAGGGCCTTTTTCATTATGAGCGATTTACATATTCAAATTGGAATTCTCGTTCATATTAGAAAAAAAAGTGACAAAACTCGAACTAATTTCTTCTTGATCAGATATAGAAGACAGGGAATGTTCAGCATAATCTAAAGATTCTTCATCTATGAGTTCACTTTCTGTACCGTATTTTAGACAATCAAAATGAAATCACATATTAAAATCCCTAATAGATTCATCATTTTCTCTGAGATGATCAATTTCATCGTATACCTGGTCATAGTCATAACAATCAAATTCAAGAATAAAAATCTTGGCGAATTGATCCCAGATGTGAATTGATGCAACTGGGAGGTTTCTGCACCATTTTCTAGCTTCCGCCCTGAGTGTAAGAGTAAAAATCCTACATAAAACGCCTTCATCAATTCTTGGAATATCATAACTTGAAATTCTTTGAATAAATTGGAGGGCATGATTAAAAGCAGAAGAGTTATTCTTACCATTGAATTTTACCTGAGACAAGAGTCTTACCACTTCAGGTGGAGTGTTGGAAGAGGTAGGAACATGGATGCAGCTCCAAATGGGAAGTCTGTGAGCAGCCATCCAGACTCAAATGTTACGATTTGAAAATCATTCCAACAGACACTATGTTCAGGCCCTCCTTCTAGCGCCAAATATGTTGAAGCCCCGAAAATCGAGTCGACAACAAGGGGGATACCCACCCAGTCCAGACCTTGGTTGGAAGCTCCTTATCCATTTGGTATAGCGGGTCCGACTGGGGATAATGGGACCAGTTTCCCGATCTTGGGTGTGTGTGTGTGTAGAGTTGATTAATGTTGATCTAAAAGTACTTTAAAGCTAATCTAATTCAGATTCTTTAACTTTACTCTATACTATTGTAATCTAGTGAGAAACAAAACATCAAATCTATTCTAACCCGGGATGTATATCTTTCATCATGCGATCTAAAAAGATTTCAAATAATAACTGGTAATAAAGATCATTCAGCTATCATAAGAAAGAAACCATTTGAGATAAACCACTTTGCATAAGAAGTTAGGCAAAATAGTTGTGAACATCATATCGCATAATAAGCCATTCATATATCACACATAAAAATATGACTCCACCGTACAAAAGTGCCAAATGATAACCCATACATTCATGCAGTAACATATAAACAACTGAAATTGTAAATCACTTAAAGAATATAAGCAGACATTGCCAAGAGATAAAAGTACCATTTATGACTAGTTCTACCCATAAGCTTCAAGAAAAAAAGATCTATCTCTACTTGTTCTAAAATCTACCAAGAGTACAGAAGTGCAACATCAGTAGCAGATATCAAAAATGAAAGTAAAAATAAATCTCGATCCATCCATTCATCAAAACCTCCTCTGAGGGTGCAGAAGTGCATGTTCTGAGGATAAGTTTTTGACAAATCTCTGGAGGGTTAAAATACTACTTCCTAAATCTAATAATAGTGTTTTTGCAAAATTTAAGGATACGGCTCTCAAATTACCGCCCTTTTTCTAATCTAAAAAAAAAAAGGAAAACAGCAAACTACTAAAAATAAGCTACTTCTATATTTGGTCCTTAAAACTGCAAGTGTTCAGCATGGATTTGAGGAGAGTCGGTTGGCTGACTTCTGCACTGAGTTGGGCTGCGAAAACGGAATCTATGAGAGCTGGCACTACTTTCTCTGTTGAGTTTATGATGCATTTCACAGTCATCCATTGACTGTGTGGCTTGACTAAGTATGCCCAATAGCACTCCCAATTCAACCTGTTCAAAGCCTGGATCACTTTTCCCTTCTCCTGCGCCTTCTATTTCCATTCTGCCTCTATTCGTGACTTGTTTGGTAGGTATCCCGGGGTGGTTTCTGTGATTAAGTTAGCTCTGTGTAAATTTTCATTTACACAGTCAATAAGAATGCTCGCCTGTGCCGCCGCTGTCTCTACTGCCTGTTCTGCCTGCTTGATTTGATCGTCCCATTTGTTAAAGAGCAATTCTTTATGGCTTTCGTTTATTCTGGGTGCATTTGCTCTCTTTCCTTCCTCTCCATCTTGCCAAGCTAGATACTCTGTCACTCGTCTGTCAACCTGGTCGTAGTCACTTCGCAGGTTTGTCACTTGATTGGTGAGTTTGTCGCTCAACTCGCAATAGTGACTCCACTGCGATATTTTACGTCCCAACTCTTCCTGTTGCTGCAGAAGTTGCTCATTTAAGCTAGTAGACTCTGAAACGAATTCAGCAACCTTGGGCTCGTCCTTGTGTATTTCTTGTAAAGCTTGCAATTTCTTTTCTTTTTCTTCTAGGCTTTTCTGATAACTTATCTGCATTTGCTGAAAATCTTCTTGTAGTTTCTCGAGTTGTTTGGACGCTTCATTACTGGCATTGGCTTGTTATAGTTGTTGCTGTAATAGTTGTATTTGGTTTTCTTGCTCCCTCAACAGTTGTTGAACTTCCGACGCTTTGTCGATAGTCGCAGAAGCGTATGCTCCTGCCATTTGAGACAACTTCGTGAGATTTTCTGTTGGGTTGTTGTTAGGGTCTTTCCATAAGACGTCTAAATGTTCAGCGTCCTATGACAGCGTATTCTCCAGCTTTCTCTTCTTTCTTTGTCTCCTCACCACTGCTTTATGTTGGGGACTATAGAACACGTCTAGTGGGGGAATTTCCTCTACACTAAGTAGGAGCTCAGAAGGTGGAGCGATATGACTGTGTTCTGCTTCTGAGACACTACCGACCATGGTTGGAACCATTTCCTGTGTTACCTGCGCATCGTTCACAGGCGTTCTTGGGACTTTCCCTTCAAGGCTGATTAGCTCATTGAAGTTTTCCCACTCTTTATCGAGCTCTGTCGTGACGAGTGACGATTTAGTGACGGGAGGAGGGACATTTCTTGGTGGGGAAGCAATAACTTGCAGTTGCGACATTGCACTTGACTGAGCAGTATCCTTGGCTGCTTCTTTGACTTTCCCTTGGTCGCTTGCAGACTTTTTAGAATGTTCGGGTGTTCCTTGGACAACGTCAGATTTGGATTTGGAAGTACTGGAGTTTCCGCTGAGGCTGACACTTGGAGTAGGCTCTCTGGCGAGTGGTCGCAGCTTTTCCAGAGGAATACTGGCTAGCCTTCCTTCTCTGAATAACAAAAATATTTGGAGGTCATCTGGGGATAACCTCGACTTAGCTTCTCGCAAAACTTCCTGGAATGAACTTTTATTTTGAAAAAAGTCATCAAATAAATCTTTCTTTCCGGCGAACACTTTTATTCTGACACTTATAGTGAAATCATGGGCAACATTATTTAGGTCAAAAGGTCGAGCGGGGAATTTAAATAATTGTAGGGACGTCACATTCCCTACTTCGGAAAAAGCATGTCCTACATCAAATAATGAGAAGGCCCCACAAGCTACAGGAAACTGAGGCCATATGGCCTTCTTCTTGTCTTTTAACTCTTTGGTTAGGCCGCCTTCTGAGCAAGTCTGATAGGCAATTTCCCTAGCCAAAAGCTTGTCGGGGACATACAGAGGTAGGACATGTGGAGGTACAGTGCTCCCAAATACTCTGATATAAGTGAACCATTCTTCCCCGAACCATCTTACGATGGGGATGATGTCTATTTGTGCTTCAGGTGAGCACCTCGGGGGTTCTTCACCATACATCATCCTATATAGGGGTAAGATGAGCCCGTGGCAAATCTGATAGAAGTGAGGGGCATACTATGAATCCCATAATACTTTGTGGTAAACATGAATAGGTGACGGGTCCTGGGTAGTCCATTTCCAACCCATAGTTGGAAATTTAGATACATAGCAATTAGAATCCATAATGTAAGCAGACAGATAAAATGGAGGATAGACCCTTTATGAAAAGGATCTCATAGAACAGTAATTCATGACAGCAGTGAATAAATTATCAGAAAATATTTTGGCCCAATCCACGAGATCGACATTTGTGGCAGCGTCTATGAGTGGTAGCCATTCAGATGAAAATTTATTTATGTCTGGCATCCCAAACATCCTACACAGCATGGCCGCAACAAAACAATATGGAGAGGTGAGAGAACCAGTGCTGTACATACCATTTTTGTCCTTTTTTAGCGGCTCTTCTCTTCTGGTCCATTCTTTAGTGGTTTCTGCCATGTTTGGGTTCTCTGCTGCAAATTTCTTGACAAATTGCGTGTTGTAGGTCGTCTGAGGCTCAGGAAGATGATACATAAGCTTTAAGTCTTGCGCGGAGAATGATCCTATGAGCCCATGCCCTGGAGCCTTGAATTGTCTGCCTTGTAACTCTGCATTGTCAAGTATCCATTTGATCATATCTGTATATGGCAATATCTTAGGTCTAGCTGTTATTCGATGAAGAAATGAACAAGCCAGCTCTTCTAAGGATGCCTTGGAAGAGTTTGGTGATCCCGCGGCAGTATCAACCTTCATTACTCTGGGATTTTCCTCCTCCAGCAGCCTATACATGCCTTCCCAGGTCAAAATTCCTGCGTCCCTGTTGCATGCAGTGTCTGTGTACAAGGGCGCCATCTCCTTTGCCTTTTCCTTCGCCTCGGAGCTTTGGGCTTTATTCTTCTTTCCCATTTGCTCCTTCGTTCGGCTTTTTGAATCTTCTTATCTCCTAGTTCTTGCAGATTACGAGCGAGGTGGAAATGAATGATTGAGAAAGGTGATGGGAGAGTTTTAAATGCAATAGATATACTAAATATGCCACCTTACGTGAAACAATTCTTTAGCAAAGCACGGGTCTTTATTTTATTAAATAACTGACAACTAATCCACTTACTATCATTAAAAGTGCATGATTTGGGGTGAGATTATGGTAAGTGGCCTTTCTTTGAATGGCGTGCCCGAAGGATTCATGATTTGCTTTATGTTACATCGAAGATCGTGCCGTCGCAAGGCGCGCTTATCGCAAATCGCTAGATCGCAGATTGTGTCATCGCAGCGATCGCAATATCGCAGGTTGCAACATCGCGGGTCGCAAGAGTTTGATGTTTGTTAAGTATTGCCGTTTCATTTCTGCGATGTGCGAGCTTGCGATCAGCATTATCGCAGATCGACAGATTTTGAGGTTTTTCCTTATGAACATTACTTACTGCGACGCGACGTTAGGCTTAACGTTGGGGGGCCTTGCGCATTGATGCAATTTCTTAAAGACCTTTACCTTATCGTAGACTTAGGTTAAAATATTCGAAAGATCATTTTAAGCCTACGATGGTAGCTTTATTTTGAAGAAGGAAAATTTGATTTTTTCTCAAAATTAAACTAGGGGTCCCCTATTCATTTGGTATTTTGGACAAATATTTAAATGAAAAAAGGGGGGGTTGTTGCTGGCTACAACAGTAGGTCCAGTCCGGACCACGATATTAGGCCTCCTTTTCAAGAAAACTATGTGGAGGCATCTACATCCGCTAAGCCCACAGACGAGACGCATATGAACCTGATAGATTCAGAAAACGAACAGCAAATCTTCCTCGCGGAAGAAGACCGACCATACCTTGATACAAAACAATTTCACACCAAATCGGGAGAGTCCTTTGACTTTAAACAAGGATATGACACTGCTATATACGAGGTACACAAGCAATACAAATTAAGAACAAGGACTGTTGATGTTCCCCCACCTAACAAAACAAAATATAGCAAACAGCTCAACAAAACTAAAGGGAAGATCACCAACAATCAACTAGTTGACAGCCCTGTCCCAAACCCTCATCAGGTTATGGTGGAGGATGTAACAGATACACATTCTCCTATTGAGCAGCCTCTGCCCCCCTCCTATCTGAAAGAAGATCTGAAGAGCATTCCCGGACATCTTCCCAAAACAGAGATACCACAAACGGTCATACACCGTGATACTAACATTCCAAAAGAGAACATAGAGAGTATGCCTAAAAAAGAGAAATTCACCACTGTCAACGCCAAGAACTCATTGGAAAAACCATTCAATCTAGAAGCAGAGATTGGAAAACTCAAGATTTCCATTCCCCTCTCAGAACTCGCTAAGCATGATGTATATAGATAACAAATTCAAAGGTCGCTTCAATTACCAGAAGTAAGGGATGATGTAAACGTTTTAGATGATACCCCTGAACTACTGTTCGGGCCAGAAGTTGACGGAAAAACAACATACGGACCTGTTCCACCTTTCTATGTCAGCCTGCACATCCATGACAAAATACTGCATAATGCTATGTTTGACTCTGGGGCCTCACATAACCTTATGCCCAAAGTGGTGATGGAAAGGTTGAACCTCGATGTCACAAGGCCATACAAAGATCTGTATTCCTTTGATTCAAGTCAGGTCAAATGTCTAGGCTTGATCAAAGACCTTTGTGTCTCCCTAGTCCAATTCCCCAACAAGACAATCTTGATGGACGTAGTAGTTGCCGACATTCCCACAAAGTATGGTATGCTTCTATCCAGATCGTGGGGAGCGAAATTACAAGGATCCCTCCAACTCGACCTCTCTTATGCCACCATATCTGTCTTTGGGCAACCAAAGAGACTATATAGAGAAACATTAATGAAGTATGTGGTAAGTAGTGAGGAAAAAACCCAAAATTTTCCCATATACTCAATCCATTCTGATATGGATTCTTTTATTTTATTCAATGATAACACCAGCCCTCCAACTGATGATAAGCCGTTATATTTGGAGAAAGGAACGAACATCAATGAGGAATCGGTTTCCAATACCCATGAAATTGTCTCAACAGCTAAGGAAACCAGCAAACAGCAAGAAGAAAATCCTGAAACAGAAATTACCAGCCCGCCTGTTCCCCAAACAATTGAAACTCTCAATACAAACCTCGAACGAGAAGCCACATGGTATTTAAAGTTTGATGGTTCAGTTAACAAGCTAGGAGCAGGGGCTGGAGTATGGATTTACAATACTCATGATAATCACACACAAGGCCATGCCTATAGACTTAATTTCATATGTACAAACAATATGGCGGAGTATGAAGCCCTTCTCTTAGGCCTCAAGTTGCTCAAAAACCCTGGAAGCTACTAAAATCTCCATCCTAGGTGACTCTGACTTGATTATACAACAAATAAAGGGTAACTTTGTTGCTAATGATAGCAGAATGAGAGCTTACAGAGCTGCTGCCACCGAATTACTCAACGCCTTCAGTAAATTTAAGCTGGCCAAAATTGCACGAGACCATAATATTCATGCCCATAGCCTAGCCACCTTTGCTAGTACATGCAAGCTTCCCTTTGAATCAAATCACCATTTCACCACTGAAATAAAACACAGACCTTCAGTCCCTAACAATGTCAAGGATTGGCAGGTATTCCAAGATGATGCCCAGATCAAGAATTTTTTTACTGTGGAGGACGAATTTTCTAACACAAACATTGACATGGATGTGATAGCCGAATCACAACAGTTAGCAAAAGAAAAACACCTGACTCTAACAGCTGCAACAGCTAAACAAATCCTAAGCCCAACCGTTTTCGACAGTACAAACATAGGGCAGCTGAAACAAATTTGTTCACAGAAAATAGCCAAGATAAAGGATGAGTTTATTGATCTGAAAGGTAATGTTCTACCTGTCGGCCTTACTCCATTGGAAGACATGTTTGATGACAACGATGTGGCCAAAAAACCAAAGATGGAACCTTTGAATGCTGCCATAGAAGAACACAACATAGGAACAGCAAAACACCCCAGAATGATTAAATTGTCCAAAAATCTGCCTCCTAACCAAAAACCGAAATATGTGGATTTGTTCAAATAATTCCAAGATGTATTTGCCTGGAGTTATGAGGACTTGAAGTCCTATGACACTTCAGTAATCCAACATACCATTCCCCTAAAACCAAATAAAAAACCCTTCAAACAAAAACTTAGAAGAATCAACCCCATGCTTCTCCCCTTGATTGAAAAGGAAATAAAGAGAATGTTTGAAGCAGGTATCATTGCGCCCATCAGATTCTCTGAATGGGTGTCCAATTTAGTTCCCACCAGAAAGAAAATAGGAGAGATAAGACTGTGTGTAGACTTGAGAAATTTAAACCAAGTCTCTCTAAAAGACCACTACCCGTTGCCCAAGATGGATCATATCTTGCAAAGAGTAGTGGGTTCCTCTAGAATTTCTTTACTAGATGGATTTTCAGGATTTAACCAAATCCTTGTTCACCCGGATGACCAAGACAAGACAGCTTTTACCACACACTGGGGAACATTCAAGTACATTAAAATGCCTTTCGGGCTAAAAAACGTCGGTGCTACCTTTCAAAGGGCAATGGATATTGCGTTTGTTAAGGAGATACATGATTTCCTCATAGTTTACCTTGATGACCTGACCCCATTTTCCAAATCTGATCAAGAGCACCTTAAGCACTTAAGGCAAATCTTCATGACATGTAGGAAATACGACATTTCCTTGAACCCTAAGAAATCACTGTTTTCCCTGGAGGAAGGCAAGCTTTTAGGGCATATAATATCAAAAGATGGGATCAGAATTGACCCGGAATGAATTCAAGCTATCCTCCAAATCCCTTACCCAAGAAACATAAAAGAATTGCAAGCATTTCTCGGAAAGATCAACTTCCTGAGGATATTTATCCCAAATCTAGCCGAGCTAGTAAGGCTATTGAGCAACATGCTAAAAAAGGATGTCAAGGTAAGATGGTCTCTTGAAGCCAAGCAGGCTTTCGAGAGTATAAAAACTGCCCTAACTCAAACACCTGTCCTTACTAGTCCTCAATTCGATAGAGATTTTATCGTTTTTTCCTTCGCATCTGAACACACTATAGCTGTTGTCCTTCTGCAGAAAGATAATCAGGGCAACGAGAAGCCAATTGTTTTCTTCAACCGAGCTTTGAGAGACGCACCCTTGAAATTTCAGATTATGGAGAAGCAAGCCTACGCCCTGGTCAAAGCCATCAAAGATTTCAAAATTTACATCCTATACTCGCATGTGATTGCCTATGTCCCTAATGCTGTTGTAAAGGATATACTAACTCAAGAGGGACTGGAAGGAAAAAGAGGCAAATGGATTTCTAGCATCCTTGAATACGACATTGAAATAAAGCCCACCAAGCTCATAAAAGGACAAGGGTTAGCCAAGCTAATGTCTGAAACAAACTTCCAAGCATTAGACATTAATCAACTGGACGATGAAC
>APFE030742727.1:18474-40884 GCA_000404065.3 Pinus taeda | reverse complement strand
GTGATGTAATGGGAATAGGGGTTATAGGGAGAAATTTGTTAGGGATATGGGAGGAGTTTGGGGTTTTTGAGAGGGTAGGGTTTGGGGTTTCAACAAGGTAGGGTTTGGGGTGTCATGTTGACCAAATATTGGAGGGATAGGGGAGAGGGTTTGGTAGTAGTTTAGGGCAGGGATTTTAGGAAAAATGAGAGTGGGAGGATGGGAAAAATGATAGGTGAGGGGAAGATGATGGGTGGAATGAAACCTTGGCACTAACAACACATTTTAACAACCCTAGCCATCATGGTTCTTGGTGATTTCTTATGGTTGATTTTATGCATTTGGTGGCATTCAAACATCTCTATAAACACCATATCATTGACTAAATTTGATGAGCAAGTGATTTTATAAGGCCTACCTCTCAATTTGATAGGCTTCACCAAAATTTGGAAGTGATTGGGCGCTTGTTTCAGCCCTTTGTCTATGTGCGCTGCACGCAAAGCCTAGTGTGCCACGCCCTGGGTATGTGCCATGCCTTTTGGAAATTTCAATTGCGGGCAGGCTCTGTGTGCGCCGCGCTCCTGGGTATATGCGCCACACCGCTTGAAACCGCCTCCAACTCCCTCAAACACTCACAATTGCACACTCACACCTTTGCAACGTTTGTCCAAGGCTTGTAATAGCACAATGCCTTTGATTTTGATGAAAACTTGTATATATAGCCTTGGGAGAGATGGGTTTAATTTTTGCTTCCTTGAAAACCCAATTTTCTAATGTTGTGTTTTGACACTTTTTCACTGACTTTAAAACACACTGATTTTCACTTTTCCTTTGAAATTTTAGCTAAAATGACGAAATTTTGGGCACTCTTTGTAGGGATTGCACAATAGGACATTTGGCCATGGAAACCATGACTACATCTAAAGAAATCAACTGACGAATTTTTTGAAAATGTTGTCATAAATGACACTGTTTGACTTTTCTTCAAAATAGAGTTTTGAAGAAGAGTGGAAGTCTATCCACATGATGACGAAGCTCTCTGAATGATAACTGTGTAAGGGCCTCACTCTGGCCTGCATGGCTTTACTGGACATGTTCAAAGACCAAATTGATGCATCCCTAGACCTAAACATTGAAAATGACTTTTTTCCTTTAAAGGACCAGACCTTGACTGTCATGGACTTTGATTATTATTGACAAAATACCTGAGCCAGCAGGAGCCAGATATGAGGGGGAATGACTACCATGACCCTCTCCATTAAATTATGGCATGCCCCTAGAGGAATATAGCTAGTTCAATGGAGCAGGACACCTAAACATGAAATGCATAAAGCGTTTTGATCTCTAACGGAGGACTGACCAGATCGACTCTAACATTGGCTCCAATGGGGACTGGTAGCTCCTCGGAAGTGCCAAGAACAGCAGATCTCTGGAAGATCTAGATAGTGCCTTTGTCCATTGGGCTATGGAGTCATCATTTCGATAAATAACATAGGAATCTGACTCATTTATGAAACAGAAATGACCAAAACCTGACTGAAACTTGACATTGAAATGACTTAAAGGCTAACTTAACCAATTATAACAAACTGAAATAAAATGGTATTTACAGTGACAGTGGAAGCAGCGTTAATGACTTAGAAATGGTAGCACTTGAGTAGCCAACCATTGATCGGCCCTCCTGGACAATCTTCTCCATTCATTTCCTTCAAAAGAAAGGCATTCTGCCCCCGATATGCTGCAACCTTGAAAGGAACTTTCCAGAGGTTCTCGAACTTACCGTGCTTGCCTTTCTCCTCATTCCTTGCATCCCACTTCAGCACCACATCATCCACCTGAAATTTATCCACTTTTTCCTTTCTGTCATAAATTTTCTTGATTTTCTCTTGCAATTTGGATGTGTGCTTGAAAACTTCTTCTCTGGTCTGTTGCAAGTGGACCATTTGATTCAACCTTCTCTGCATGGGATCTTCTTCACTGTTGGCCTCCTGAAGAAGTTTGACAACTGGGGTAGCGAGAGAGGAAGGAAACACTGTATCAACTCCATAAACAAGCTCAAATGGTGACGTACCTATGGATTTCTTCTGACTAACCCGATCTGCCCATAGTGCATTGACCAACCTCTTATGCCAGCTTTTCTCATTTATTTCTAGCAGCTTCTTGATTATGTTGACCAATGATTTGTTCAAAGATTCTGCCAATCCATTGCCTTGCAGATGATAGGCAGCTGAGTGACCCAAAATGATGTGATATTTATGACAAAACTCTACCATCCTTTTTGATTTGAAAGTTGCTGCATTATCAATGATTAGCTTATTCGGGCAACCAAAGTGAGACAAGATGTTATTTTCAAGGAATGAAATGATTACCGCATATGTAGCTTGTCTAGTTGGAATTGCCTCAATCCATTTTGTGAAATAATCTGTGGCTGTGAGGATCCATCTATGCTGTCCGAAAGAGGTGGGATGAATTTCGCTAATGAAATCCAATCCCCATTGCTGGAAAGGGGCACTCACCTATATAGGATTGAGTGGTAAAGGCTATAATTTCCGCTTTCCTTTGAAAATCCGACACTTATGATAGTGCTTGACCATCTTATATACATCAGCAAACAATGTTGGCCAATAGTACCCTGCTCTCAAAATTTTGTTTGCTGTTGACTTCCAAAAAAGGTGACCACCATAGTCTCCTTGGTGGCAGTCCTCCATGACTTGCTTTGCTTCCTTTTCCACCAAAAAATTTAACAATACGCCACCGAGATATTTCCAATATAGTGCCGAATTAAGAATGCAAAACTTGGCAGATTTCAACTTGAGTGTTCTCGCTTTGTTTCTAGTCATGCCGGGCGGTGGTGACAAATTTTTGAGCGCATATATGATATCTGAATACCATGGAGAAAGAGCAAACATTTTAGATACCTGAGTTGACGATTCTTCCTCATTCTCATCGGACAAAGCAGTGATCAGATTTATGTCCAAGGCATGCAAGTTTGATTCAGCCATTAGTTTTGCCAATCCCTGTCCTTTCACCAGCTTTGTGGGCTTTATTTCTGCATCATATTCTAGCAAGGCTGCAATCCATTTGCCTCTTCTTCCTTCCAGATCAGTCTGCACTAAAACATATTTTACAACAGTGTTAGGAACATAGGCCAGAATGTGAGAATATAGAATATACACCCGGAAATCTTTCAATGGTTTCACAATTGCAAGGGCTTGCTTCTCAATGATGTTGTACTTTGAGGCTGCGTCTCTTATGGCTTTGCTGAAAAATGCAATGGGTCTTTCATGATCATCTCTCTTCTGCAATAACACTGCTACCATAGTATGCTCCAAAGCAAATGAAAACAATATGAAATCTTGAGTGTAGTCTAGGCTGACTAGAACTGTAGCTGAGGAAAGAGACAATTTGACCAAATTGAAATATTTTACAGCCTCCTCCGCCCATTTCACTTGGTTGTCTTTCTTAAGCATGTTTGTCATCTCTCTTACATGCTCAACAAGATTGAGTACAAAGCGGCGTAGGAAATTCATCTTACCATTGAACGATTGTATCTCTTTTTTATTCCAGGGCAGATCGATTTGCTGAATTGCTTGCACACATGCTGGATCAATACGGATGCCATCTTTTGAGATAATGTGGCCGAGTAGTTTTCCTTCTTCCATGGCAAACAAACTCTTCTTTGGATTCAGTGACAAGCCATATTTTCTGCACTTTAGGAAGACCGTTTTAAGATGGTGCATGTGCTCTTCATCAGATTTGGAAAACACCGTCAAATCATCCAAATACACCACCAAAAAGACATCCTTCTCATTTTCCAAAGTCAAGTCCATTGCCCGCTGAAATGTGGCACCCGCATTTTTCAAACCGAAAGGCATTTTAGCATAATGAAAGGTTCCCCATGGAGTGGTGAATGCTGGCTTGTCTCGGTCATCCTCATGGATAGAAACTTGGTTATATCTGGAATAACCATCAAGCAGTGACATACGAGATGCTCCCACTACTCGCTGAAGTATATGGTCCATTTTGGGAAATGGGTAGTTGTCCTTCAATGAAACTTTGTTGAGATTTCTTAAATCAATGCATAAGCGAATCTCACCTGTCTTCTTCCTTACGGGCACCAAGTTAGAGATCCAATCTGAGAATCTGATTGGCACTATGATCCCTGATTTGTACAACCTGTTGATTTCCTTTTCAATAGATGGCAGCAACTTTGGATTTAGCCTTCTCAACTTATTTCTAAATGGTTTTTGATTGGGCTTGATGGGTATAGTGTGCTGAATTATATTAGTATCATATGTCTTTAAGTCAGAATAGTCCCAGGGAAACACATCTGCAAATGAAGACATTAAACTGATATATTTGTCCTTGATCTTTGGCGACAATGCTTTGGACAATTTTACCAACTTGGGATTTGTAGTTGTCCCGATATTGACTTCTTCCACACCCTTCTCTATTGGCTGCAATGTTGGCTTGTAGGCTACATCATCTTGATCAAAGAGTTCTTTTAGAGGTATCAAGCCTTTGGGAATAACGTTGTTCTTTAGTTGCAATACGTCCATTTCATTAATCTTCACCTCATTTGTACCATTACCTTTACCATAGTCATTTTCTTCATCAATTGAGGTCTCTTTGAACTTGCCTTTGTTTTGCAGAAAATCATCAATCTCCTCATCATATTGGAACACTTGCCAATATCTCTGATTGTCTGGAATGGCTGGACGATGCTTGACATGAATTTTGAATTTGTTGCTAGAGTTCATTGGGATCTTCAAACTACTTGCTACCTTGGAAAGATCATCAGCAATACTATTTTGTATTCGAAGCACACATGTCAAGGTGTATTCTGAAAATAATTTTAAAACGTCTAAGATTGCATTACGGTAAGCCCGCATCCTAGGATGCTTTGCTTGATATTCGCCTCTGACCTGCTTGATAACCAATTCGGAGTCACCATATACTGAAATCCTCTTAGCATTCATCTTTCTTAGAATATTTAGGCTAGCAGTCAGAGCTTCATACTCAGCTTCATTATTTGAACATTCAAAAGCCAACTTGTAAGAGCATACTCGCACATTACTGGGGACTTTGTTTGGGGCGGAGAAAGGACTGCGTACCAAAATTCCAATTCTAGCGCCATCATTTCCCACTGCTCCATCAAATCCATAGTCCACAAACCTTCTTCCTCCTCTTGCAAGTGCAGGAAATCTTTTTGTTGTGCCTTGTCTGCTTGTTGTCCATTGCTTTCAGCTGATTGCCCAACGGTGTTCTTCTTCTTTCTTTCTTCAAAACTTCTCTAAAATTTTCTGTTATTTCCGAAATATCATCTGCTTCTACCTACTGACTATCTATATCATTTGAACTATCTGAATACAAAACAAAAGACTCTAAATATGTATGTACATAGTTAATTGGATGATTTATTGGTTTCTCCTTGCTTGTGATCATGTACTTCATTTTTTGTTCCCGATACAATTTCCTCATTTGTCCAAACATTAGAATCGTTGCATAGGAGAAATCTAGCTGTAGTGTCCCTTTTAGTTTCGCTACCCAAGACCTGGGAAGAAGCATGCCAAACCTTGGAGGAATGTCTGCTACCACAACATCCATCAAATCATTCTTCATTGGGAGCTGATCCAAACTCACAACCAAGTCTTTGATGAGACCTATACATCTTACTCTGCTGGAATCGAATGAATAGAGATCATGATATTGCTAGGTGATATCCAGACCAAGCTTATCCATGATTGCCTTGGGCATGAGAATGTGAGAGGCTCCGGAATCGAACATGGCGTTATGTAACACAAAATCATGCAACCTTAAACTAATGTAAAAAAGTGGCACATCACTATCGGGAGACTCACCATTTGATGCTGGCCCAAAAATTTCTTCAGGTTGATCATCTTCAACATTCACCATGTCGGACATCGGGTCCAAATTCAACATTTTAGATACTTGTCCTTTATAACTATTGTACCTCAATATTTCAATCAAGGGGATGGATATCTTCAATTTAGCAATCTCAATCTCTAAATTGAAAGTGGGAATCTTTTCTATCTCTTTGACTGGGACTTCTTTCCTTTCTTTTTCTTTCGATGCAACTTGCTGATGTGATTGTTCTGCTAATGGTGATTTGCTGCTCTCTGGATCAACCACCTCCTTTCGTTTCCTTTGTGTGGCTGCTGAGTCATTCTTTGATGCTTCAACATCCTTCTTTTTGTGAATGGATCTGACCAGCACATCTATGTTTCTAAGTGAGTATCGCTGCTGTTGGGCGGACAAAGCATTCATGTAGCCTCTTTGGTATTCATCTGATTCTTCCTCCAAGATGGTGTCGCTCGCTAGAATGAAATCTATGACTTTGTGTGCAGCTAAACTCTCTGCATACTCTTCATCTTCAATGAGATAAATAGGAAAATAATCGAGAGTAAAGAGGTGATTTTCTTCACCTATTACATTCCCATCCTCATCCAATTCCGATCCATGCACAAAATTTTGCTGCAAAGGTGTCCGCATTGGCTGTTGTGCAATCTTCTCTTGGGCTTGCTGATCTCTCTATCTTATTCTATCCTGTGGTTGTTGCTGCCCACGAAAGTTAGGATTTCTAACTTGTGGATCCGGTTTGTCAAGTTTCACTCTTTCAAGCATCTACTCTACCTTCTGAAGTAGCTGATCTACCGAGGAAGATTCTTCCTTTGCAGTGACCTTCTTCTCTGCTTTTGCTCTAGCTCTCTTGGTTAGCAAATTTGCTTCAACACTGACCGCTCTCTTCTGCATGTCTTCCATTGTGGCCGGTTCTCTTTCTCTCAATTGATAAGCCATGTCAGCATCAAAACCATCTGATAACTTCAGCATGGCTAGTCCCACAGGTGGCCTTAGATTATATGGAATTTCATTATAAACTATATTGAATCTAATGCAATAATCTTGGACCGACTCACCGACGTTTCTCTTGATTTTCTCATATTCGACCAGAATTTGAAGAGGATTCTTTTTCACTTCCCAACAGTTTAAAAATTGTCTTTGTAGGTTAGCCAAGGTAGTGATACATGCAGCCGGCAAACTTTTGAACCACTTCCTCACTTCACATGCAAATGTCTATACAAAAAGTCTCAATGCCATATTCTTCGCAGCGATTTCATGAATTCCATAGAAGTCTTCCATTCTTTCCACATGTTGCTGAGCAGTAATTCCATTAGAAGTGCCATCAAAAAATGGAATTTTCCTTTGGTATTTTGCGGGTATATCATCTAAAACTTGAGGTAAGACAAGAGGTGAAAAACGGGCAGCCATCACTCTTGGTGGATTTGTCCTCGGAGGTGTTGGAGGAGTGTGCACATTTTTTAAGGGGCTAGCAATTTGAGTTTGAAGCTGAGCTACTATGTAGTTATCAATCGACCGGTTAGCCCTTTCCACCTCCAAGTCTACAAGAAACTGTGGATTGTGGATAGTAGAGTCAACCGCTCTTTCGGACTTGGTTTCAGACAATGATAATTCAAACTGCTCATCAAGCTCTAGCTCTTCAATATACTCAAAAATGTCT
The DNA here is from genome assembly GCA_000404065.3 of Pinus taeda. Classification (NCBI taxonomy): domain Eukaryota; kingdom Viridiplantae; phylum Streptophyta; class Pinopsida; order Pinales; family Pinaceae; genus Pinus; species Pinus taeda. The sequence continues at coordinate 33,365 of APFE030742727.1, read as the reverse complement.
GGGCATGAATGGGATTTGAGCACGGGTGATATAGAGCTTTCTTGACGACGAATTCTTGAAATCAAATTGGGATTTTTGTAAATGTGTGGAGGGTCGGGATCTGGATTAGCTCTGGTGTATCTTCTAGAAGCCAACGTCCTATTAAGAAAAATCAAAGGACACAACCAACTTTACTCAGGCTATCAAATCCTAAAATTATCATCCGAAAGCTTAGAATCATTAAGAAACAAGGGGATTGATTTCATTCCCCAGTTGAGTCACCACTATGTTAGCACCTAAATCCACCTTAGGCTGAAAGAAGGCAAAATTCAGGGTAACCACAAACCAAGCTCAGTCTGGTAGCTAGCCCTACCAGAATAGGAGAGGGCTCTTTCCATGTCATGCTCAGTGAATAAATAAATGAAAAAACCTAATATGACTTACAGTGAACTATTTATATTAGGCTAGTAAGTGAAAAATGAATATAAGAAGTGATTTCTATGAATGACTGTGTTTCTGGGATGGTATGGGACCAATAGACCTCAATGAACAGAGAACTTAAATCAAAGGTATGGATTATTTCGTGAGGAAAGATAGGCGGAAAGCCTAGAAATTTAGTTTAAGATAGTGCGGAATGGAGAGATTGATTAAGAGGGTGAAAAGGGCATGGACAACATGAATCCTTTTCAATAGAAGAATGAACACTGAACATGAAATTTTCCCACAGGCAGAGTAATAAAATTGAATTCTACCTTAGCTAACTTAGAAAACTTCACTGGAAATGAATATGAAATGAACTATGAAACATAAAAAGATACATAGGAAACATAAGAGACACATTTGCTACACTCACAACCACATGAATCTCATGAAACAGAGCCACTGCCTTTCATTAATCCCTCTATAAAAAATATACAATGCAGAAACAAAGTTTCTTTCCCACAATGTCCCAAAAAGTTACAAGCCAACCAACCCTTTGCAAATAGTTTGCATAAAATATATAGAATGTGCCATGAAGAGATAGAATTCCCAAGGGTTGGGGAGTTACTCGAATCATTACAAAATGAAGGTGGAGAGCTAAACATCAGCTACAGGTGCAGCGCCACAAACATGACAAATGGCTTCGGTGACCATTTGCCTTCCTTTGCCACTTGGATAGATGCCCATATGGAATGAAAATACTTTAAATTCCACCTTTGCTGCTGAAAACATGAAGTGTAGATGAGAGGGCCCACTTTTGAAAAGTCGCGAAGCAAAATTTCGCGAAACAGAGGCAAATTGAGCCTTTTTTCCTATATGCATCATGCCCTTTTCTATATCCACCGCGCCACTTTAAGGCCAGTTTTGAGGCACTTGCAGGAGTCCAAAATGTACCCACATGTCCTTGATGGAAAGCTTGTCCTAGCTACTTTCCAAGCCAATTGGAATTTTTGAATTTGGAGCTCATTTTCCCCTCCAAATCTTTATTCTCCCAAGACTGCTTCCTGTGTGTCAAAATAGGGGTAATGAGGCCATTTTTGGGGTGTTTTTGACCTCCTAGAGACTCAAATCATGTCCAACTTTCTTGCCCGAGTGCCAGTAGTCGTGATTTTTCATGCTGGATCCAAAAATACAAACCATTTCTCATTTGCAGCTGCCAATCCTACACGTCGCGCCGGTGGCACGACACGTATAGAGAAAAAACCTCTGTTTATGCCAAAAAATTCCCATGTGACCAAAATTGTCCCAAATTTCTTGAAATTTGGGCTGGAGGTTCTCTAAGAGGCACTATGTTTGGCCACAGAAGCTTCGGCCAAGATTCAAAGCTGATCTTGCTCTTTTTCCTCTTTTGTTGCTCTGCTCAGTTTGGCCTTCAAGCTCCTTATTCGGGCCTTTGCACTCATGTTCCGTGCCCTGTAATGACAAGCCATCCTCCTCAGTATGGTTTTGTCTTTGTTGGCCTTCTCTAGCAGTCTCTGTAGGTGTAGATTGAACCACTCTAACCAAGACTCACAGTCGTTGTTGATCTCTTGCTCCAAGGTAGTGATATCGATCCTCCTCTGTTGGGTAGCTTATCGATTCTCACGGATGCTTTGCAGCTCCATGATTGCCTGTTGATCCTCAAGCTGCTTGTTCCTCTACTCTAGATACTTGATGATCCATTGTGCCCTCTCCACATTGAGTATCAAGACTTGGACCTTTGTGTTTTGCTCTTGAATGGTCATCCTAAGTTTGGCATTTTATGCCTCTGCCTCATCATCCTGAATGAGGATGATATCGGTCTCCTGTACACCTGATGGCCCCTCATCATGCATGGGATTCTTGCCCTTGTCCAGTACCTGTGTCGCTGATGCCGGAAGCAAGGCCCCTTCCACCATGGGTGGAGATAACACTCGCTTTGCTACTACAGACAAGTGCCTACTACCTCTCTAATATGTAACAAAAACTAGCATGCTAGTGGTCTCATGGTGCTCATGCTGATGAGAAGGACCACCTATCTCCTGCTCTGGCTCTGATAGTACCTATGATGTGTTGAAGAAGTCACGGGAGATGAAGTCCTCCCAAGCAATGCCCTGCAATCCCAATTGGTGATCTAACAAAATCCGGATAAGAGCAAAGTGATACACATTGTTCAGCTGTTGTTGAGGGGTCTTATGTAGCATGAAGGTGTTCATCCTCTCTATGTTCCTGCATATGAAAAATGGGAGGTTCAGCATCCTCACCCTGGTGAAGTGCATGAGCAACCAGATATGATAGGCATATAGTCGAGAGGACCTCCCCTCACAACTAAAGTATTTCATGATCAATCTCATGAGTGGAGCATACTCATCTTTCAAGTATCTGAAGGGAAAGACTCTTGTGAGCTAACTCAAGAATCTGGCCTTGATGTAAGGCTCATAGTGTTGCCTATCCACCTTCTTCTTCTTATGCCATTGTTCTCCAACATTTGGTATACCTGTTGCCACTGATATAGCTTCGGGTGTCAATGTGAAAGTGACCCCAGCAAAGATAGACTTACCTCCATGTAGATGAAGCACAAATAGATGGGCCAACTCATGATGAACTCTAACATTTGCCACCCTTTGACAAAATTCAAAACATGCTAGGTGCTGGAAACATGACATGGCAAGAGGGCATGCTTGTAATTCAGTGAGGGTAGTGGGCTCATCCCTGACATGTTTTCCACTCTTGTGATGCCTCCTGGGAGCCTGCTCTTTTGAGGAAGAGCCACTTTTTGTTTCCATCTCATACTTTGACGAATGCTGTGATGTCATGACTGCAGTATGGACTGTGATTAGGCTGCCCTTTGATGATGGTGTGAGGTTGGGTGCCTTTGTAATATCTGTTACCAAGGGGAACAATGGAACATGGAGTATTAGGAAGGGAGTGATGTAATGGGAATAGGGGTTATAGGGATAAATTTGTTAGGGATATGGGAGGAGTTTGGGGTTTTTGAGAGGGTATGGTTTGGGGTTTCAACAAGGTAAGGTTTGGGGTGTCATGTTGAGCAAAGAGTGGAGGGATAGGGGAGAGGGTTTGGTAGTAGTTTAGGGCAGGATTTTAGGAAAAATGAGAGAGGGAGGATGGGAAAAATGCTAGGTGAGGGGAAGATGATGGGTGGAATGAAACCTTGGCACTAGCAACACATTTTAACAACCCTAGATGTTACACAGTATTTTGTCACCGTCCCTGTTACCCCTTCTCCCATACATTGGAGGACCTATTCTGGGACCTATGAGAAGTGATATAGCTTGAAAAAACCTACTTTTTATCCCTTAAAGTATGTACTCCATATGCCCTGAAGACACCTTCTACAAAATACCCAAAAATCTAGCCCTTTCTCCATTGGCAATGTTCCACAGTGTACCACTCGCGCCAATGGGAGAAATCCTCCAAAGAGGGCGCGCCAGCTGGCGCTCTGTCTCAGAGTCGCACTAGCGCCAACCGAGTTGGGTAAAGTTTTTAACAAACAAACTTTCGAAGGTTCCTTCCACCCTATCCATGAACTAATTCCAGTTTGAGTTGGTTCAGTTGGGCTTCGTATTTCCCAAGGAGGGAAGTAGTTCTCCACCTCTCATGGAAGCTTCCTAATGATAAGGACAATCCCATGAATCAAGTGGATGGTCTTATCTACTCCTCCCACCTCTATATAAGCTTGTTCTTTCCCCTTTGACAAGCTAGTTAGTAATTCTACTTTTCAAGCTCCCAAATCTAAGTCCCAAAGTCTGAGAATTGCTAAGCTCATCTTGCAAGAGGTTTGTTCATCCCTATGAGGCTAAATCTTTAAGAAGGAGATCCATGTCCAAGTAATCGAGGAGAGAGAGGCGTGTTCCCATCCCTTACAATCTTTGCAAGGCATGTGTTGCTGATTCACCCAGCCAAAGGAGGATTTGACGTCAGAACTTGGTTATATTCTCCTTTGTTTATAAATAATAATAGACGACTATCATTATCGTTCCACTCATGTGTCTTTATTATGATTTTTGAGTTGTATCCTTTCTTACTGATACATAGTTTCATTTCTCAGATTTTATGCTTGTATTTGTCTTGTTCTTTGCATGTGCAAGTGTCTATTCACGAGGATCCTGAGGATTGTGACCAGCTAAGCGAAAGAACGGAAGCGACGACCCTTCTACGAATATAAGCATTGGATTCGAGGTAGGATCTCATCATTGGCCTTTACTTTGCGATTAGGAACCTGCGTGTTAGCGTTGTTTGATTGTTGCTAGACCCCATTTAGGCTAGTGGGATCGCCTTTGTCCGCAAAGCAGATTTACCTACACAACAATTTGGTGACTTTGCTGGGGAGTTGGCTTTTGCCTTGTTTGTTTATCTTGTCTTATTGTTTGATTTGTAAACTATTAGACGGAGTCTGAATTCTGGCCAGATAGCCTTCGAAATGCTATTGCTTTGCATTAGCGAATTAGATCAACGCTACTTCAGTCCATCTCCGGTTTGGTTTGAAAACTGAACGACCTGGGACTAGCCTTGTTCCTTGATTGTTTCCTTGGTTTCTCCCGCTTGTTTTTCTTTCTGGGTTGGATACCTCTGTTGTTTTTTCCTCTTGAGATTACTTAGGTATTGCTGGTTTAGCCTTGGCTCTTTTGTTTTTATTTTTCCATAGAAAACTTGATTGGCGCTAGTTTATAGCATGACAGTCGCGCTAGTTGGCGCATGTTTCACACTTATAACCCGTGGCAATCCCTGAAAGGCGCAAGTTGCAGCCTAACAGTCGCGCCAGGCCTGTAAAATTTTGAGTTTTGCTTGGTATTCAAGTTTTTGAGATTTGGTTTTGTCCTAAGTACCTTTATTAGACTACTGGAGTGTCTTGGAGTGTGATTTGATTGGTTTCGATCGCTACCCTTTGGGTGTTTGCTTTTTTCTACCGATTTCACATTTCTAGCCTTAGGGCATCTAGTGGCCTTGTGAATCGAGCCTTCCTAAGGAGTTTTGATCTTTTTATTGTCCATTCGACTCTCTTGTTTGCTCCCTTACACTTGTTTGGTAGTCGTGAATCATCTTGTTGTGTTATTTAGGTGATTTGCTTCATCTTCACTTGAATTCCGCTTCATCTCACCTTGAGCCCAGATCACACGGCTCATTGTTGTCTTTGGGACCTTTTTGATTCTTTGGATGTTTGATTTGTGTTTTGAGGAACTAAACGTGTGTGTATTGGTTCAAATTTTTTAGTGTTATTTCTCAAAAGCTCTTTAGTGCATTTTGCCATTATTGAAAAAGAAAATCTCTTTTGCTTTGAAACAGTTAATGAAAGTTAGGAATTTTCATTTTGATTAGTGGATTAGTGATCTTAAAGAAAAGTTTATTGGTTTGCATTAGCTGCATTACGGAAACTCTTTGTTGTTTGTGATCATTTCGTTTGCATGAAAGCTCTCTAACTCTTTTGCAATTAGCATTCATCAAATGGAATGACATGTTTTGGCATATAGATTGCATTTAGGGATTCTGAGAAATTACATACGGTAGGACCTGAAAACTGAAACTTAACTCAAGATCAACTTTAAAATAAATCGAATGAACTTAAAAATGCATTGGAACATAACGCTCACATTCTAGAGGTCTAAGCTAGAGACGTGCTCCAACGTCGTTAAACCTAGTCACTTTTGGTCTCGCATTAAGGTTAGGTGATTCCTCCTTGTGTGATTCAACTGTGGTCTAGTACGGACTTGTGCTCCCACGTACCGTCGGGGGAGACTCCACTAGGTTATCATCCTTGATCCATAGGAAGCTGTGTCTACTGCCTTACAACCCATAATGCACTGAACACAGCATTTGGGAATATTGACTGCCGTACGGAAAGTCCTTGGCTTTCACATGATTGCTAAGGTGTATATGTAGTTTTACGGATTGTCTGGTAAACCCTTTGCCTAGTTTCTCCAGAGCAGTCACTTTTTTATCCTTTTCAAACTCCTTAAAAGAAAAGGCTCACTTGAGCATTTGTCACTTCGGGCTCACTAAATATTCGAAGGCGACTAGAGTCATCTTCTGTCCTTTTCTCGACTCTTAAAACATGAAAAGGTCAAGTTGTGTCCTAATGTCTTAAAAATTTATTCGACCATGATTACATTTACCTTGTTAGATCTTGTTTGTGTTAGTTTTGAGTAGGGTCTTTTATCATTAGTTTGTCTAGGATTTTTGTTTGATTCGATCATCCTGGTAGATCCATCGATCTCGTCTCCCGTCCCGAGTGACCAAGGGTCTCCTTCTTCTGCTGCTCCTGAGACACCAGTTTGTGGTGACACTTTCCCTGTTATTCCAAGTGTCCAACCGTTGAACTCTCGTGCTCCAAAGGACAAGCTTTATGATTTTTTTTGGAACCCTGTTTGGGAGCCTTTTGAAGAGGATTTTCCCTCTACTCCTATTGGTGTTTCGTCCCCGATGGCTTCCTCTGATATGGAAGACATATCTCCTGTATCGAGTGGAAAACTCGTTATGTCGAATATTGAGACTCCTATCCCGACCACATCTCCGGTCATATCTACGCCCTACAATGTTACACCTCTCGGTATTATAGTGCCTGCGTGCTATAGATCTCCGAGGGATGCCATGGGCTCTGGGAGTTCCTCTTCTATGTGGGATAATAACATTGCTCCCACTATAGGACCTTTTGTTTCCCAAGTTCACCATACTAATGTCACGTCAGTTCACCATAACATTGTTCCCACTATCCGACCGTTTGTGTTGCATCGTCGACTCCAGTTGCTAGTGCCGTTATGGTATCTTCCATCGTAACTACTGTTGCCGGCCCATCCCATGGTCCGATACGTAGTGGTCAATTGGCACATGCTGCTGGAGTTGTTCATCCTACAAGTGCCTCGCCTTCTTCTGATGCCATTTCAGCAGGGGGGGCATATTCTCAGTACTTGCATGCTGTCCAAAATCCAGGTGCACAAGGCCCCTATTATGACCCTATAGGTCATCATTTGTATACCTCCTTGCCAGCTCAACCTGCAGTTGAGTCTTCAATTCTATTGAATGTGGCTTGTGGTACCATTGGTTACGATGGTGGCCAATTCCATCTGGATTAAGGGTAGCCGTATCAAGGACCATCATACTAAGGTCAACCATCCTACGCACAACCTAATTATGGGTAGCAGTATTATGGCCAAACCTATCCAGGGCAACCTGGAGGCTCGCAAGGACAACCCTCCCAGCCACAACCTTCGGCCTCTGGTGGTCCATCTTTTACATATCTCGGGCAACCTTCTGGAAACCCGGGACAACCTTATGCTCAACAAGGACAACCTGGACCCCAGCAGGGATACCCTTCCAGTCATCCCTACAGGAATCCGGGACAACCTTACGCGCAGCAAGGACAACCCAGAAATTAGCAAGGCTACCCTTCTGGGCAAGGTGGCCAGCCTTACATGCAGCAAGGCCAGCCCACTGCTTAGCCTAGTCAGCCATCTGGTCTACAAGAACAACCTTCAGTTGCGTAAGGACAACGAAACACCCACCAAGTGCAAACTTCTGGGCAAGTAGGTCCGTCTCAGATCCAACCATGACAACCTTCCGGCCATGTGGCCCAACCTAAGTCTTCGCAAGGATATCTCTCTTGGCTTGCTCAACCAGGCATGTAGATGGTTCCTGCTTTTCAAGCTCAACCCAGTTACCAGCCCCAGAGTCAAACTGGTCTCTAGCCGCAAGGTGGGTATCAATCCCAACCTTCTTATCAAACGCAGCCTGGTTCCCAGGCTCAATATGGAGCCCAGTAACCATATGGATACCAGCAACCCCAGGGCAAAAATCAATTTGCCCCATATCAAAATTACCAATAGTTGCAGACCACCCCTTATCAAAATTACCAACAACCCAATGTTGCTCCTGCAGGACAGTATGGTAACCAATGGGGCGCTAGGGGGCAAATCCAGAATCAACCATCCAGTTATGGATATAACCGTTATGGACAAAGTTCCTATGGACAAGGTCCTTTTGGACCTGGTCCATCTGGACAAGGTCAATGGGGGCAACCAGCAACTGGATGGAACTCTGGCCCTACCTCATATCCGCAGATGTCCTTCAACCCGCAGCTACCATTTCTAGCAACATTGGAACTGCTCGATGTGTCGAAGATAACTAATGACCCTATTTTGCATAATCCACAATGGACGCCAGTTCCAGCTAAGATACCCGGCGATTGTCCCAAATTCGATGGCAAAGCTGGAGAGGATCCTCAAGCCCATGTAATGACTTATCATCTTTGGTGTTCGTCCAATTCATGGCTTGATGACTCGGTTCGGCTTTGCCTGTTTCAAAGGCTCTCACCGGCTCCGCTGCTAAATGGTACATTGAATTGACCCGTGCATCTTTTCAAGATTTCAATTCATTGGCAATGGCATTCCTCACTCATTTTCAGTTACCCATTTGGTACGAGACGAGGACCCATCTCCTTACGTATCTCAAGCAGGACACGGCTACGCACATCTCTGATCATATACATGAATGGAGAAGGCATCGTCGGTTGATCAAGTTTTGGATTCCTGATCAACTCTTCACCAATTGGTTCACAACTTCCTTTGTCCCCAAGATCGCACGGGACATTGCTATGGGAGCTTGTGTGACTGAAGAGCAAGCTATTGCGTGTGCCCAGTACCTTGACTTAGTTTATTTTCAGTCAGGTACTTTATATGAGTATTTGCCTGATGCCCCGAGACCCGGTACATCCAAGTCTCCACCAAAGCCATCTATTGATGGAGTTATTGGCTCTGTAAATCCGTAGTCCAAAAAATCATCCTCAAACTCTGGGAAGCAAAAATCGAATGCTTCTAACGAAAACACTTCTAAGGGTGGTTCAAATTCTGGAAGTACTTCCGAGGTTAACGTCGTCCAGTCCACCACGATGAGTAAGGCCTCAAAAGGAAAGAAAAATGGGAAAGCAAAGAATAAGTCTGAGCAACCTAAACAGGATTCCTCTAAACCTCTATCCGAGGAAGGTGTTATCACTTAGAACTGTAAACATTTGTATATAACCCTTTGCCCAAGTTCAATGCCTAAAGTTGGTGTTAAATTTCTTTTAGTCTATGTTTCTTACTTAGGGTTGAAGCTTTAAAGATGTTTGATGTAAAGTGTACTCTAATCCTATCGGTCATCCTTCACCATCATCCTTTCATAAGACATGTCTTGTCTAATCCATGTCACCGATCCTTTCCGTAATTTCGCAGCGCGGTCTCTTATTGGTCAGTTCCACTGCATAATTATTGTTTAGCCATTTCGTAGCATCACCATCAAGCCGTTTCGCAGCACATTATGACAATTCAAAACTAATCACGCTGTGAAATCGCAGATTCGTGCATTTTGCAGCGAATATTTCTAAAAGGGGTCAAGTTCGTTATGAGTCACCATTTCCGTCCTCTCATGTCAGTTCTCCGTACCTCCCAAATGCTCATTAACCATCACTCCACTAATAGATTTGCAGACATGCACATCAGTATTAATTCAAATGAGTTTTACTATGCATGGATCTTTATGATGATCGTGAATGATACATAAGTGACAAGCCCGTGTGATGATTATATGTGAGTTTGCAAGTGAAGCTGCTTTCAAGTGAGCCTGTTTACAAGCGAGGCTGAGTCAAAAAGGATTGAATTACCATTCTAGTTGAAGCTGTTGTTCATTGTCAGTGCGAAGATTTCAAAGGCAAGATGGAGAAGAGAGAATACCGGTCTGGAAAATGTCAGAGAACAAAGCCTGAAGGTTTAGACTTAGCATTAAGAGATGAGGGTGTGAAGAAAGCCTTCAAGGATGCTGGCTGTTGGAATTTCTGTAAGAAGCTGCAAGGTGGCCATGCTCAGGTAACAAAGGATTTTGCTTTCAACTTCACCGGTTTGAATTCTAAAATAGCTATGTTAGAAGTTAAAGTGTCTCCGGAGGAAATAGCTGCAGTAACTGAGATCCCAACAGGGGGGCAAGAATGGTTTAAGAACTTCAAGTTCGATATGAATCCATGCAAAGAATTCTTGAAAGAGGAATATGTGAATGAGGACTTGACAAAAGCAGTGCCTAGAAACTATGTTAAGGAGCATTATGCCCTGCTTCTCACCTGTGTTCAGAAGTACTTAACTTGTGAGGGAAAATATAATAAAGTCTATTCTTACCACTTCAAGTTGTTGTTGTATTTTACTGGTAAAACATCCATAGACATTCCCTTTTACTTGTTTCGAAGTCTGAGCAAAATGTGTGACAATGTGCAATTAAGAAAGGATGACTGTGAAACATCTTTATTTCACCATGGTCTGGTTAAATTGTTAGTTTTGAATGGTCTTCAGAAAATTAGTAGGGATTGGGACTCGTTCATTTTCATGGCAGGTTTTCAAAGCAAAACAGGTCTTACTCCACAGCCCGTTAGAGAAAAAGAGAAGTTAGTTGAAGAACCCACGATAGCTGAGCTTCAGAAGGAAGCTAGGGATAAAAAGAAGGTCAAGCCACAGTTAAAGAAATCAGTCAAGCCACTGGTTATTAAAGAACAACCTCAGCCATCAGCAAACGGAAAAGCCCAGCATAAGAAGACTGTACCTGGGCCAAATGAATCTGAAAAAGTGTCAAGGGTGAAGACAAGGAGTCAAATAAGCAAAGAAAAAGGAAAAGCAGTGGCTGTTGAGGGAAGCCCGGTATCAAAGGCCAGCTTGAGTGATTTGTTGGAAGCTATTGAGTTTGAGCAAGTTGAGCCAGTGCACATTGAACCAATGCACGTTGACTTGACACAGTCAACACCGGAAAGCACTAAGAAATCCAGGGCTTCAAAAAGACTGAGGTTTGATGAACCAGGTGATGAGTTTATCTTCAAACCAAGAAGACCTCTCACAAGAACGCAAGCAAGGGAAGCTGAGAAACTGCCTAGAACAGAGGTATCTAAGGAATTCCCCAGAACAGAGGAGGCAGAGGAAATCAAGAAAAAAGGCTCAAATAGAAAAGTCATCATTTCCCAAGGAGGAAATATTATAGCCATAAAGGACCAGTTGGATGCAACTGAAATTGAAATTGCTAAGATGAAGAGTGCCACCAGAGAGGTTGCAGTTAGGTATGCCAATTATCGAAAAGCTGTGTTGAAAGGAAGTAAAGACCTAGTAGGCCAGGTGGATTCAGTGGCTGATGTTTACACATGGACAGTTCCAGCTCTCAAACAGGCCAAATTCATCAAAAAGACAAACATGCATTTAAGAGCTGAAAACAAAGCCATGAGAAAGGAGGTTGCAGAATTGAAGGCACAGCTAAGTAAATTAGCTGCTAAATGAAATTGCTGATTCCAAGTAAGGTGTTGTTCTAAGTTTTGAAATTTTTTTCTTAAGTTCATTATTTTGAAGGCATGTAAACCCTGCTATACATATCCAAGGTAAAAAGGAGTTTTGCAATCAGGTGGCAGAGCAGTTAAAATCTCAGAGAGAATTGAAATTGTTTAAAACAGTTTCGCAGTTTCGCAGCTCGCTACGAAACTGCGAAACTGCTGTAGGTGTTGATTGTAAGCGCAGACAAACAGTTTGGTAAGATGATCGGGAATTTTCTAAAGGAAACACCCGAAGGATATGTAGGAGACCAAATGAAACTATCACAACCATTCAGATCAAGGCAGGTGTACCTTTAAAAAGGTGAAATGTTTTGACTCAAGTGTAAAGTTTTTATTATAAAGTCACTTTATTGCCGGTCATAAGGTGTTGAATGAATTGCATACATGGAATTTTGGCTTGCACACTTGGCCATCGATGGAGCATCCAATTCATCAGGAAACATGGTGGTGTTCTATTGTTTTTGGGTTATTAAAGAGACTTAAAGTACATGCTGTTGCATATTCGAAGTGATGGGGGACCAGAACCGAAAAGTAAGGGATATTCTCAGCCAACACGGAGCAGATTAAAGCCTTTAGTATCTAAAGCTAACATGGGGCATTAATTGCTCATCTCATGCCATCTCAGCCAATGAAAAGGAAACCAGGTGTCAAAGCTGCAAGGAGGAGTCATTCTACGAAGGAGATAGAGTTAGAGTTATAATTAGATTAAAACTCTTTAGAACTTCCGTTAGTGGTTGTTGTATTAAACAAGTTTGTTAAAAGTAGATAAGTGTCATTAGTGGCAGTCATTGAGCTCCCCTCATGCTGGAGGAGGAAGCTCCAAGTAGTTAGAATCATGTTCTATATATAGCTAAATCATCTATGTAATAGGGGTTGGATATTTTGAGAAACAGAGTATTGCTTTGGCTTGTGTAAAAACCCAGTTTAGTAATGTAATTTGCTGCTTATCTTCTCAGGATTCTTACGGTGTTTCAAATGCTCAAGATATGTGGTTTTGCTTTATGTTTAATGTTTTTACAGTTGTATGAATACACAATCACTCAGAATTCACTTATGTTGCTCTGATTTCCTGTGTGTATTTGTAAACTGAGGTTTCTATGAGATGTTGTTTTGAGTATTTAAACATTAAATGCCCTGACTTCTATGCATGAGCAGTGTTATAGTTTACTGAATATGATCAACTCCATAAGCCCAATGGAAGTCTTTGTAATGTCTGTCCAGCCAACATGTTTATTAAATTTACTTTGCTAGAGTTAGCCCTCTTATCAACAATCAAAATCAATAATTTTTTTTGAGAGAGCCCTCTCAGGCTAGGGAGGCTAATCCTTAGTCAAAAGATTGTTCTGAAACAGTTACACGGAGTCTACCTGATCAACAGCCCTTTAGTGCTTGATTTTGTGATAACATTTTGGTGCGTCTGCCGGGAGTCTGAAGATTACTCATTCCCGAAAACTTGAGACTGAACTTCTGAAGGTAGCAGAAGCTCAGGAAGGTGGTCGAGGCTGCATTCTACCTTGGTGACTCCATTCAATCTTAAAGTTAAAAAGGTGGCTTCGAGAGGAAGATACACAAGGAGTAATCCTGACCCAAACCCACCTAGTCCAGTGGATAATCCTAACATTATCTCAAGAAGTAGACAAAGATTTTCTGATATACTAGGTACTTCAAACATTTCAAAATCTTTGTTTCCTGAATTTTCAAGAAGTCCTGAAAATAAAATTGTTGATGATAAAATTCAAGAGGTGTTGTTGAGGTCTGAAAATGAAGAAGAATTGATTGGAATTATTTTAGATTTACAAAAGAGAGGCATTGATACTTCATCTTTAGTGTCTCAAAAAGATAAAGAAGAGTTTTGGGAGGTTACTACTGTAGAATTGCTATTAGAAGAAGAAGATTTAAATCAGCTCAAACAGCTTGATCCTTTTGAAGTGTTGCTCAAATCTAAAACTGGTTTACCTCTCCCTGATTGGATTTCTTTTGTCAGTGGTTTGCAAAGTCAAAACAGTCCTTTCCGTACCAATACTTTATCTTCTGCCTCTGCTAGCCCAGACAGTTCTCAAACATCATCTCACACTAAATCTTCTCCCTCTGGTCATACAATACCCGTTGTCACTGCTCCTCCATTCATTATGGCCGTACCTGCTAGGTATGCTCCTCTAGCTCTCCCTACTGTTTTACATGATCTTCTTAATAAATATGATGCTAGGATTCCAACATGGGGAGGGGATGAAGATTTTACTACTGAAGAACATGTGGATAGATTCAATTATTTTATTGATAGGTATGAAGTGGATGATGAAGATGTAAAACTGAGATTGTTTGCTCAGACTTTCATTGGGGAAGTCAGAAAATGGTTTAAATCCCTAACAGCTGGTAGCATTCATAGTTGGGCTGAGTTTGAAGATAGCTTTCTGAGGAAATGGGGAAATAGAACCAATCCTGTTCAAGCCCTCACTGAATACAATAGTCTAAGAAGAGCTCCAGAGGAGACTGTCCAAAACTTTTCTAAGAGGTTTAATAAGGTGTATAATTCTATTCCAGCACACTTGAAACCTCCTGGAGCTTTGGCACAGTTAAGATATGCTGAGTCATTTGATTCAGATTTCTCCCTTTTAGTCAGAGAAAGAGAGTCTGCTACTCTGGCTAACATGCAAAATGATGCAGTTAAGGTAGATGCAAATATGCTTGCTGCCAAAAAGTCGAAGATGGCAAAGACTAAGATAAAGGAAGAGGAGAAGCCTTCTACTTCTGCTCAAGAAGACAAGTTTGAAACCATCATGAGAACCATGGAAAATTTGATGGATCAATTAGCACTTGGGAATACTACTGCTCCCCAAGCACAGCAAGAGCCTCGATTTAGAAACCCTCAATTTAGAAGGCCTCAAAATCAGCAAAGGCCAAGAGACAATAGAAATTAGCAGGCAGATCCTCCAGTGAGACCTCCTTTTCAACAAAACTTGGTGGATGAAGAAGAAGAACCTGAAGTACGTGAGGAATCTATTCATTGCTTTGATGAAGAAGGGTCAGGAATTTTCTTGACCAAAGAGGAACATGATGAGTCCAGCATGACAAATTCAGAGGAAGAACCTTCAGATTTTTTAAAGGGCTATCAGCATGCTATTTTTGAGATACA
>APFE030742727.1:0-18384 GCA_000404065.3 Pinus taeda | reverse complement strand
AAAAGCAGTATAATCTCAGGAATAGAGATGTTCCTATTACAGCAGACAAAGCACAATTCAAGAAGAATACCTCAAGGAAAGCTGATGATAAAAAGGAGAAAGCAAAGGTAGGTGAAAATAAGGTTGATCCTCCTCTTGAAAAAAGGGACATTCAAATTTCTTCTCCTCCTAACGAAGGTGACAAGTATACCTCTGTTTTTAATATTGAGAATGAGATTGCAAAAATTAAAATATCAATCCCTTTTAATGAAATTCTCAAGGTGGATAAATATAGAAGAAAAATTGTTGAAATGCTTAATTCACAACCAGGGGTGGCTGATATCCTAAATGTACAAGAAGATAATCCTATTATCTGCTTGGGTCCAAGGCTTGAGGATGAACAAAATGAAGAGTTCCCTCCTTTCTACATAAGCATTACTATTCATGATATGACTTTACATAATGCTATGTTAGATCCGGGAGCATCACATAATCTTATGCCTAAAGTAATTATGGAGAGACTGGGGTTAGAAATTACTAGGCCATATAAGGATTTATTCTCCTTTGATTCTAAGAGAGTTCATTGCATAGGTTTGATAAAAGATGTGGTTGTGGGACTACAACAAATTCCAGCAAAAACTACTGTTATGGATATTGTTGTTGCAGACATCCCACCTAAGTTTGGAATGCTGCTTTCAAGGTCTTGGGCAGCCAAAATCAAGGGCACAATGCAGATGGATCTCACATATGCTACTATTCTAGTATTTGGTGAGCAAAGGAGGCTGTACCGTGAAACAAGGATGGCCTACATGGTGAGTAGCAAAGAAAAACCTCAAAATTTTCCTATTTATTCATGTGATACTGGTCTTGGTTCAGCTATCCTTTTTAATGAGTCAGTTGGGAGAGAATTAGAAGAAAAATCAACAGAAAATCAGAGTCATGAAGGACAGCTAGGAGATGAAGAAGATGTCATGGGTTGTTGGTCATTATACTTTGATGGAGCAGCAGGGAAAGAAGGGGCAGGAGCTGGAATTTGGATCACTAGTCCAACTGAAGAAAATAATTTTCTGTCATACAAACTTAATTTTGATTGTACCAATAATATGGCTGAGTACGAATCTCTAGTGTTAGGCCTGGAAACCTTGATAGAATTAAAGGCAAAGAACATTGCTATTTGTGGAGATTCTGAATTGATTATTAAGCAGGTACAAGGTACATATCAAACAAAGGATGCAAGGATGAGAGCCTACAGAAATTTAGTGTTGGAATTATTGGAAAAATTTCAATCCTATACCTTCAGTATAAAAACCAGAGATCAAAATTCTGTTGCAGATTCTCTTGCTGTGGCAGCCAGTCTGTTTATTATTCCCAAACATGCTTCGGATAGTTATGTGGTGAAGGTCCGTCATAGACCAGTTATCCCAGATAATATCCTAAACTGGCAGGTCTTTGAAGATGATCAGCAGGTAAGAAATTTCTTAGAGCTGAAAGAAGAGTTTGAGCATAATCAAATTGATCAGCAAAATATGTTAACAGAGACAAAGGAAAAGTCTGAAGTGTTGCAGCTACAAAACAACCTAATTCCTAAAGGCCTTATTCCACTTGAAAAATTATTTGATCAAAATGATGTGTTTAAAGCACCAAGATTGCAAGCCAATGAAGAGGAAATAGAAAGCTGTAATTTAGGTGACTCAGTTGTGCCCAAATTAGTCAAAATTTCAAAGTTTTTATCAGCTGATATGAACGGCAAATATATTGAAATGATGAAGAAATTTATTGATGTTTTTCCATGGAGCTATGCTGATTTGAAATAGTATGATTCTTCAATCATACAACATACCATCCCAATTAAGAAAAATGAGAAGCCTTTTAAGCAAAAATTAAGAAGGATTAATCCTCTTCTGATGCCAATAATTGAAAAGGAGGTAAAAATGCTTTTTGATGCCAAGATTATTGTTCCAATCAGATTTTCAAATTGGCTTGCTAACTTGGTACTAGTCAGGAAAAAGAATGGGGAGATTAGAATTTGTATAGACTTTAGGAATTTAAACAAGGCTTCACTGAAGGACAATTACCCTCTTCCCAAAATGGATTTCATTTTGCAAAATATTGTTGGTTCACAAAGGATGTCTATGCTTGATGGCTTCTCAGGGTATAATCAGATTCTTGTCCATCCAGATGATCAGGAGAAGACAACTTTCACTACACCATGGGGCACATTTATGTACGAAAAAATGCTCTTTAGCCTCATGAATGCAGGAGCCACTTTCCAGAGGGCTATGGACATTTCTTTCGCTGAAGAAAAAGATAAATCAGTGGTGGTATATCTTGATGATATCACAGTCTTTTCAAAGAAGGAAGAAGACCACTTAAAGCACCTGGAAAGGATCTTGCTTAAGTGTAGAAGGTTTGGTATTTCTTTAAACCCAACCAAAAGTATCTTTGCTTTGACTTCCGGCAAATTGCTTGGACATATTATCTCTGAAAAGGGAATTAGGATTGATCCTAATAGAGTTAGTGCTATTCAAAGGATAGATTTGCCAAGGAGTAAGAAAGAGGTTCAATCTTTTCTTGGAAAGGTTAATTTTGTTAGGAGATTCATTCCTAATTTTGCTGAGGTGGTCAAACATATAGCAAAGATGTTAAGGAAAGGAGCAGATTTCAAGTGGACAGTTGAAGCAAAGAGATCATTTGAAGAGATCAAAAAGGCACTCTCTCAAGCACTAGTTCTTATCAGTCCTGATTTTACCAAAGAGTTTCTGATCTTCACATTTTCTTCTGAAGATACAATAGCTGGAGTCTTGTTGCAAAAGGGAAGTCAAGGTATTGAACAGCCCGTTTCTTTCTTTAGCAAGACATTAGATAATGCTGAATTGAAATATAATATCTTAGAAAAACAAGCATATGCATTGGTGAAAGCAATTAAGGATTTCAGAATTTATGTGTTGCATTCTCATATTGTTGCATACGTGCCAAGTGCTGTTATAAAAGATATTCTTACACAAGCTAACCTAGATGGAAAAACAGGGAAATGGATAGCAAAGCTGTTGGAATATGACATTGAGATTAAGCCCACCAAGTTGGTAAAGGGTCAAGGCTTAGCAAAATTGTTGACTCAGTCAAACCTGGACTGTATTGATATCAATTTTAGCACAGAAATATTAGAAATTTCTGAGAATGAAGAAGAATTGGTCCAAATCAACAGAAAAGTTTTGATCTCCGAGTGGTATAAGGATGTAGCATTTGTCTTGCAGTATAATAGAGCCCCTGATAACCTTTCAAAATCTAAAGCTTGGTTCACTAAGTTGAAATCTCTCAAATATTTTGTATATGATCAAAATTTATTTTGGAAGGATGCAGGAGGAATATTATTAAATTGTCTCATTGAAGAAGAAGCTGATAAAGTAATTGATGAATTTCATAAAGGGGATTGCGGAGGTAATCATTATTGGAAAGCCACTGCAAACAAAATTTTGAGAGCTGGATATTTTTGGCCGACTATGTTCAGAGATATTTATAAAAAGATAGCAACATGCCATGAATGTCAAGTTTTTGAAGGAAAGAGAAAGCTTATGCCAATGCCACTGGTTCCTATTTATGTTGAGGCACCTTTCCAGCAGTGGGGATTATATTTTATAGGGGAAATTCATCCACCTTCATCAGGACAGCATCGCTGGATTCTCACAGCCACCGATTATTTTACAAAGTGGATAGAGGCAATACCCACCAGGCAAGCAAATGACTCAGTAATAATTTCCTTTTTAGAGAATAACATCTTATCAAGGTTTGGTTGTCCAATCAAGATTATCACAGACAATGCTCAGGATTTTAAGTCTAAAAGAATGATAAATTTTTGTCATCAATACCACATCTCCCTTGGTCATTCCACTGCTTATTATCCATAGGGAAATGGCTTAGCAGAAAGCTCAAACAAGAGTCTTGTGAGAATTATTAAGAAGCTGCTGCAAGAAAATAAAAAGGCTTGGCATTTGAAATTAAAGTATGCCTTGTGGGCTGACTGAATTTGCACAAAGAGGTCCATTGGAACATCACCATATGAACTTGTGTATCGAGCAGAGGCTATATTCCCAACATCTCTTGGGGTACCAGTAATGAAGCTGATTCAAGGATTAGAGGAGGAACCAAATGCCATACAACGAAGGATCAACCAGCTAATAGCTCTGCAGGAGAAAAGAAGTGAGGTGTTTGAAAGTCATCAGCAAAATCAAAATAGGGTCAAGAGAGCATTTGACAAGAAGATCAAAGAGGATACTTTTCAGATTCATGATAAAGTCCTGAAATGGGAAGCCAGAATTGAAGAGAAAGGTAAACATGGTAAGTTTGAAAATTTGTGGAAAGGGCCATATCAAATTTCTGCTTTCCATGGAAATAACACCTACATTCTGCAGGAAGTTGATGGAGCACCATATGTTGGAGGACCTATTAATGGCAGGTTCTTAAAGCATTACAATCAATGAAAATTCTGCCAAGTATCTCATGAACATTGTATATAACCGTTTTATGAATTTTTCCTGTTGAAAATAAATGACAAGCTGAACAGAAGAGCTTAAGCCTGAGGAGAAGGCCCACAAAGCTAGAAAGGAATGCTTGTCAACTTCATGTGTGTTTTGTTTTAGGGAATGGATGAAGCACTGGATCTACAAGTTCTTAGTGTGCTACAGGAGCACACTATCCCAAGTGGAGCCACTGTTATCACTTAGAACTATAAACATTTGTATATAACCCTTTGCCCAAAGTCCAATGCCTAAAATTAGTGTTAAATTGTTTTTAGTCTATGTTTCTTACTTAGGGTTGAAGCTTTAAAGATGTTTGATGTAAAGTATATTCTAATCCTATCGGTCATCCTCCACCATCATGCTTCCATAAGACATGTCTTGTCTAATCCATGTCACCGATCCTTTCCGCAATTTCGTAGCGTAGTCTCTTATTGGTCCGTTTCGCTGCATAATCATTGTTCATCCATTTTGCAGCATCACCATCCAGTCGTTTCGCAGCGCATTATGACAATTCAAAACTAAACGCACTGTGAAATCGCAGATTCGTGCGTTTTGCAACGAATATTTCTAAAAGGGTCAAGTCCGTTAATGAGTCACCATTCCCGTCCTCTCATGTCAGTTTTTCGTACCTCCCAAACGCTCATTAACCGTCACTCCACTAATAAATTTGCAGACATGCGCATCAGTATCAATCCAAATGAGTTTTACTATGCATAGATCTTTGTGATGATTCTGAATGTACATAAGTGACCAGCCCGTGTGATGATTATATGTGAGTTTGCAAGTGAAGTTGTTTTCAAGAGAGCCTGTTTCAAGCGAGGCTGAGCCAAAATAAAGAAAGGGTCGAATTACTATTCCAGTTGAAGTTTTTGTTCACTGTCAGTGCGAAGGTTTCAAAGGCGAGATGGAGAAGAGAGGACACCGGTCTGGAAAATGCCAGAGAACAGAGCCTGAAGGTTTAGACTTAGCATTAAGAGATGAGGGTGTGAAGAAAGCCTTCCAGGATGCCGACTGTTGGAATTTCTGAAAGAAACTGCAGGGTGGCCATGCTCAGGTAACAAAGGATTTTGCTTTAAAATTCACCGGTTTGAATTCTAAAATAGCTATGTTAGAAGTTAAAGTGTCTCCAGAGGAAATAGCTGCAGTAACTGAGATCCCAGAGGGGGACAAGAATGGTTTAAGAACTTCAAGTTCGATATGAGTCCATGCAGAGAATTCTTTAAAGAGGCATATGTGCATGAGGACTTGACAAAGGCAGTGCCTAGAAACTATGTTAAGGAGCATTATGCCCTGCTTCTCACCTGTATTCAGAAGTACCTAACTTGTGAGGGAAGATATAATAAAGTCTATTCCTACCACTTCAAGTTGTTGTTGCATTTTACTGGTAAAGCATCCGTAGACATTCCCTTCTACTTGTTTCGAAGTTTGAGCAAAATGTGTGACAAAGTGAAGTTAAGAAAGGATGACTGTGAAACATCTCTATTTCACCATGGTCTGGTCAAGTTGTTAGTTTTGAATGGTCTTCAGAAAATAGGCAGGGATTGGGACTCATTCATTTTCATGGTGGGTTTTCAAAGTAAAACAGGTCTAACTCCACGGCCCGTTAGAGAAAAAGAGCAATCAATTGAAGAGTCAGTTGAAGAGCCCACGATTGCCGAGCTTCAGAAGGAGGCTAAGGATAGAAGGAAGGTAAAATCAGAGTTAAGAAAATCAGTCAGGCCACTGGTTAATAAAGAACAACCTCAGCCATCAACAAAAGGAGAAGCTCAGCATAAGAAGACTGTACCTGAGCCAAAAGAATCTGAAAAAGTGTCAAGGGTGAGGACAAGGAGTCAAATGATCAAAGAAAAAGGCAAAGCAGTGGCTGTTGAGGAAAGCCCGGTATCAAAATCCAGCTTGAATGATTTGCTGGAAGCTATTGAGTTTGATCAAATTGAGCCGACACACATTGAACCAATGCACATTGACTTGACACAGTCAACACTGGAAAGCACTAAGAAATCTAAAGCTTCAAAAAGACTGAGGTTTGATGAACCAGGTGATGAGTTTATCTTCAAACCAAGGAGACCCCTCACAAGAAAGCAAGCAAGGTAAACTAAAAAACTGCCCAGAATAGAGGAGGCAAAGGAAATAAAGAAAAAACCTCTTACACGAAAGCAAGCAAGGGAAGCTGAGAAACTGCCCAGAACAGAGGAGGCAGAGGAAATCAAGAAAAAAGGTTCAAATAGAAAAGTCATCATTTCCCAAGGAGGAAATATTATATCTACAAAGGACCAGTTGGAGGCACCTGGAAGTGAAATTTCTAAGATGAAGAGTGCCAGAGCTGAAATCAAAGCCATGGAAAAGGAGGTTGCAAAATTGAAGGCACAGCTAAATAAATTAGCTGCTAAATGAAATTGTTGATTCTGAGTAAGGTGTTGTCCTAAAGTTTTGTAAGATTTTGCTTAAGTTCATTATTTTGAAGGCATGTGAACCCGGCTATATATATATCCAAGGTAAAAGGAATTTTGAAATCAGGTGGCAGAGCAGTTAAAATCGCAGAGAGAATTGAAATTGTTTAAAACAGTTTCGCAGTTTCGCAGCGCGCTGCGAAACTGTTGTAGGTGTTGTTTTAAAAACATAGGCAAACAGTTTGATGAAATATTCAGAAATTGGCAAAGGAAAAACCTAGGTGACATGAAAGGGATCAAAGGAAGCTGCCACAGCCATTCAACATATGCCAGGTGTACCTTTAGTAAAAGGTAAAATGTTTTAAGCTAAGTTTGGAATTTTTGGTTATAAAGCCACTTTATTCTCGGTGATTAGGGTTTGAAGGGAGCTGCATACGAAAAGTTTTGGTTGGCACACTTGTACATCAAAGAAGCCTCCAGCATATCAGGAATGTGGTAATGCCATATATTATTCGGTTATTAAAGAATTAAAGGACCTACTGCTGCATACTCGGTGATGCTAGGTAATGGAGGACCAGAACCGAAAGTTTAGGGATATTCTCAGCCAACATGGAGCAGATCAAAGCCTTCAGTATCCAAAGCCAACATGGAACATTAATTTCTCATATCATGCTATCTCAACCAAATGAAAAGGAAACCAGGTGTCAAAGCTGCAAGGAGGAATCTTTCTACGAAGGAGATAGAGTTAGAGTTATAATTAGATTAGAACTCTTTAGAACTTCTGTTAGTAGTTGTTGTATTAAATAAGTTTGTTAAAAACAGATAAGGGTCATTAATGATAGTCATCGAGCTCCCTCATGCTGGACGGAGGAAAGCTTCCAAGTAGTTAGAGTTATGTTTCTATATATAGTTGAAAAATCTATGTAACAAGGGTTGGATATTTTGAAAAAACAGAGTATTGTTTTGGCTTGTGTAAAAACTCAGTTTGGTAATATAATTTGCTGCTTATCTTCTCAGGATTCTTTCAGTGTTTCAAATGCTCAATATATGTGGTTTTGTTTTATGTTCTATATTTTTACAGTTGTATGAATACACAATCACTCAGAATTCACTTATGCTACTCTGACTTCCTGTGTGTATTTGTAAGCTGAGGTTCCTATGTGATGATGTTTTGAGTATTTAAACATTACATGCCCTGACTTCTATGCATGAGCAGTGTTATAGTTTACTAAATATGATCAACTCCATAAGCCCAATGGAATTTTTTGTAATGTGTGTCCAACCAACATGTTTATTAAATGTACTTCACAAGAGTTAGCCCTCTTATTAACAATCAAAATCAATAACTATTCTTGAGAGAGCCCTCTCAAGGTAGGGAGGCTAATCCTTAGCCAAAAGATTGGTGTGAAATAGTTACACAGAGTCTACCTGATCAGCAGCCCCTCAGTGCTGGATTTTGTGATAACACACAGCACGGCTCAATGGTATTATCTTTTTCTATTTTTGTTTTCTTCTGCATGAGCTGCTATTAGAAGCCATTTCCACTACATACACCATAGCATTGAAATTTGAATGAGTAATACACCATCATCTTCTCTGCGCTTCAACAAACAGTTACCGTTCCTTTGAGAATTTGAAGTAAAACTATGGGAGGAAGGTCAGTTCGCCGAGAACCGCAAGTATTAACTGTTTCGGCTACAGCCCAAAGAATCCTGAAGAAAGCAAGATGGTTGACCTATCTCAACCGCCTGAAGGAGTCCAATGAAACAATAGCGATTGAATTTTTACAAAATTTGCAGGAAGACTACTCCATAGTAAGAGGAAGGCAAACAACAGTCACCGATGACATAATAGAAAGAGTCTCGGGACTACCAGCCACTGGACCAGTATGGATGATAAAGAAGGAAAGGCTGTAGAAAATTTTAGAAATCTTTTAGGACGAGGGTCAAAGTTTGACAATTCGAGGAAAGGGAGTGTTGTCAGCAACGCTAGGAGAGCCATGGGCGGAATTAGCAAAAATCATCCAAAGCTACATCACCTGTGAAGGCAAAAAATATGTGGTAAGACCATGACATCTTAAACTCCTAGCTATTTTAAAACAAAAATGTTCTGTGAATTTACCTGCATTGTTGAATTCACTGCTTCATGACATTGCACGAAGCATGAAAAGAGCACATCACATAGAGTCAGTCGTTAGCCACCACAGATTAATTCGGTTGATAGTTAATTATAGTCTCACCCAACAGCAGAGTAGCTGTGAAGAACTAATTCCCATCATCAATGAAGCGACGGCCACATCTGGACACCCGAAAAAATGAAAACAAGTTGCTAGCACACCCCAACGTTCAGAAAAATGGAAGCAGGACACTTGCATAGCGGAGCAACCTGAAAAATGATCTGAAAAACGGAAACATGACACTAGCACACACGAACAACCAGAAAAACACAGAAAATCAGCACGGCTCGCATGGCTACGAGGAGGGCTGGAGAAGCCCCAGGAAGGCATGAGCCAAGCAATAGAAATCGAAGATGAGCAGTCTACAGAGGCAGAAACAAAAGAAGAAGACAACGAGAAAGTAGAGCAGGCTGCAGAGATAGAAACAAAAGAAGAAATCGATGAGGAAGCAGAGTAGTCTGCAGAGACAGAAACAGAATAAGAAGACAACAAGGAAGCATAGCAGTCTGTAGAAACGGAGGAAGAAGACGACGAGGAAGAAGAGCAATCTTCAGAGGAAGAAACAGAAGAAGAAGAAGAGGAGGCAAAGAAATCTACAGAGAAAGAAGAAGAAAAGGATGAGAAATCTGAAGAGGAAGGAGACGAGAGAAAAGAAGCCGAGCAGTCCGAGCAGGAGGAAGGAATGGAACAGAAGGAAGGTAGCCCATTACAAGACCCGTCTGGGGAAGATGAATTGGCCAAAATTTTGGCCAATATGGGTGAATATGGCCAAACCCTGAGTCCATCAAACCTCCATGCCGTAGAGAAACCCCAGGAGAAATATGCACCCGAGGAATTGCATGCAGAAGAGGCAGAAGTAGAAAATTTGTCCGTTCATAATGAGAAGATATCAGAAAACGCTAAGCAGGAACAACCCGTTCCTAATCAGAAGGCACCAGAAGAAAGTCCGGAGGAAATAAGGGCAGAAGAAGAATTAGCCCAAGAAATAACAGAGCCAAGTAAGGTTCTTACCCCGTAATAGCCACCCCAGGGAGAAAATCGGGAAGCTAGCCACAGTCCAAACCGCAGCGAACAGTCTGCTGTTCTTTCTGAAGAGATGATGGAAATAAGGGAATTACGAAAGGAACAGTAGACATTGTTGAACATAATAGTCCAGCTTCACCAATAGATTAGGATTCTAAAGGCAAGGCAAAGGGTAAAAGGGACTTCAGGAATAAAATGTCTGACCACACCAGTAAAATCCCTTAAGGGCAAGAGGCGGAGGACCAGAATCTATCCCACTGCTCAAAACCCTGATAAAAGCCAAGCTGTTGTTCCAAATGAAGCTGAAAAGTAGACTGCTGTTCCAATTGAAAAGGAACAACAGTGGGCTGGTGTTCATGTTGAAATTGAAAAGGATGATAAGATGGTTCAGACGGAGGCACCACCTTCAGGAGTAATAAGGGTTCTGAACTCGAAGCAGCGCAATAAGAAAGTTCAGGTAAAGCTCCCAGCCTCCACAGCTGCATGGAAAAAGGATCCAAAAACGAGAACCCTTCACAAAGGTTTGAAGCAGGCCCAACAAGAAGTAGAAAAGCCTAGGGAGCAGACAGTCCCCAGGGAAAAATATGAAGAATTACAACAGCAGCTAAGGAACGTCAACTTATCTGAAAGCCAAGCTTTCGAAGGATGGAGAAGGGAACAAGAGAAAGTTGCAAAGGTAACTCGTAGATTAGATGTAGTTATCAAACAGATGGATACCTTGTGTTCCCTATACAATGACGTCCTAGCATATAGAGCCCCTGCCAAGAACTATGCCCTATTTCTAATGGAAAGGTATTTACAATTGAAAATAAAGGCTGTGAAAGCAGGTGCTCCCATACAAATTAACGCTATAGATGATTTTATAAATTGCTGTAAACATTATGGGGTAAAAGTGTAGAGGTTATTATGTGAATTTTACTTGCATAACCTTGTACTAGAACAAGAGACTTAACTGAACCCTGGCCCTTTTGTTGGGTACATTCAATTACAAGCATTTATCTCATTTGCAGTCAATCAAATTAAGTGGCTTAAAGCCTACAATGCCTTTCAAAGACAAGAAAACGGATTAGATCTATGGGTAAGATTTGAGCCTAGAGACCCATAACAGTTATGGAGGAAACATAGAAATCTCATGAGGGCTCCAGGAGTGATTGAAGCATTAGGACCCATGCATGAAGCAATCATTTGACAGGGGCTTGAATACTTTTCCTCTATTAAAGACCCTACCGTTGAAGTAGCTAAATTTCGATATCGAATATCTAATCCGAACATCTAGCTCAGAGAACCATTTAAGTATGAGAATTTTAAACTTGCTGCTAACCGATTCCCCCTCTATGGCAAAATTGTTTTGAGGGTAGGGCCATCCTGGTGAGGATATAGGTTCCGGAGTCCAATCATTTGGTATCCTGCACCCAGATACCAAGCCCTGTATGACATGACTGAGGGCCAGACATGCCATTTCTTTGATCATTTAATTTCGCATCACGGCTGTAGGCCCCCACACGAGATTCCATCTCTAGCCTACTCACTCACTGCTTTGCATGTCAACTACAATGTTTTCATGAGGCCATGAAAAAGTGTAAGCTAGGGAGTGTGTGGAGTATCAAAGAAGGTATGTTTCGATAGTTATTTCAGTATCTTTTCATTAGAACTTATAAGCCTTTTGCATTAGAAACTTAGACAATAACAAGGATTTATAACGAAACACGTGAGATTAATAGGAAATGCTGATAATTGTCATTTCTATGTGCAGAAGGGAGGAAAAATGGAAAGTGGCCATCCCAAAGGAAAAGACAAAGATGAACTAACTACTATCCCTTTGACGGGAGACTGCATGCAAACTAGATCAAAACGGACCAACCAAGGAAAGGAAGCAGAGATACCAGCTCGGAGCATCTAGATAGCTCGGAGCATTCTATAGATATCTCTATAGAAGAGGGATCGCTATTTTATCTATTTCTGCATCTAGATATCTCCGTCATCATCCTTATATAAGGGATAGCGTTGTTAGCTGGAGAGAGGACTTTTTCTGTAATTTCTTTCAAGAAAGATCAAGACTATGATCTTTATGTTCTGTTAAAAACTTGAGTTACTGTAATTCTACTTCATGCATTAATACAGACTTGGTTACTCTTTTATCTTTGAGCCTGGATCAATCTTAAGCGGTGTACCCCTGGAGGATAAGGGCCCGGCCCTAGAGGACACTTGCTCTTGTACCGTTACGCGTGGTTTCTGTGTGGTTTGTTTATCAACGTGATCTGGTAATCTGTTGTGTTTTAAGAACATTTATATTACATGCTCTGTTATGTTCAATTCATTTAATGCTCCTGCAAACAAAAGCCTTGTATTGATGCTGCATCATGTTACCAATTCCTTAAGTGTTGGTTAATCTCTACAGGATACTGTCATTCCATTACAGAGTTTTATGTGATTGTGCTTTAGCATTACAACATTTATCTTGAAGAGTCTGATTTCACATAGTTATTGAACCTTTGGATGTTACTGTTTTCGTCTTGAGATTATGCTTCTATTTAGAGTGATAACAGAGTCAGATTAAGCACGTTGTGTTTATATGGTTTTAATATTATGTCATCTTGGATCCATAGGTAGTGCTATTCCATAGTATGTGTACATCTTTTAAGAGCGGAGGATTGATGTTTTGATTGGAGTGATTAAATAGAGTTACAGCTTAACGAACTTGGTTACTGCTTATTTCTGAATTGCTGTTCCATTTCAACTATTGCTCCATTTTAGTTGCCGTTCCATTTCAACTGCTGTTCCATTTTAGTTGTTGTTCCATTTCTGAATTGCTGTTCCATTTTAGTTGTTGTTCCATTTCAATTACTGTTCTATTTCAAGATTGTTGATTTGTTGTTTTATTTACTTTCCATTTCTTAATTATTAAGGACAATCTTAGGCTATAGTGAGCATCAACATCTGCTACATGGCTCCCAGACCTCTGATCTGATCCCATCAGTTATGAAAGGGATGGGTTATTGCTACCGAACCCTTGACTGATGTGCTGTTTTATTTCATTGCTATTTTCTTTACTTTCCATTTCGTTTCTATTTATTAAGGACGATCTCAGGCTGTAGTGAGCGTCAACATCTACTACCTGGCTCCTAGACCTCGGACCTGTTCTCATCAGTTACTAAAAGGATGGGTGATTGCTACCAAACCTTTGGCTGATGCATCGCTTTGTGTGATTTAACCTTTTGAAGTAGTTAGGATGTAGACTCGCGTCAATTTACTTTTGTAGTTTTAATCAGCTGTACTACAAGCATTACTCTCACAAGTGCTAAGCCTCAGACTGAGACACTCTTTGAAATAACCAGACGTTCCCAGATTGACATATTAATGTGAGGTAACTAGAGGTGAAAGAGACCCTTTTTATAGCTCTACAATGTCCTTTCTGAAACCATGATACTTTGTAAGGAGTAGGGTGTATTATTTTTACTAATCCTAACTTGTCCACCATTTCTGTAGAAACAAGGTTATCAGTCCTTCCATTGTCAATTATCACTTTAAAACATTTTCCTTTGGACTTGCATGTAGTTCTGAATAGATTCTTCCTTTGGGCTAGTTCTCCTGTCCCTTTCTCTTCTTTAAGCAATACCCTTTTCAATAACAAGGATTCACCTACTTCGGGTGATTCTTCCTTATTTACAATTTCAATTTTTTCTTCCTTTGCCTCACCCATATTCACATTCCACTGATTTGTTTCTTTATTATGAGGACAGTCCCATGATCCATGTCCCCATTCCCGACATGTATAACACCAAATTTCTCTTCCTAGACCTCTTCCTCTACTAAAGTTTCCTCTCTATGGTGGTATACTACTTGATCCTCCTGCTTCACCCTGAGAGTGCTAGAATCTTGATATGGTAGTTCCTCTACCTCTTGCTAAACGTTTCCCTCTATTCCTTTGATTTTGTTTTCTCAACATCTTCTCCTTTGCTTTCAAAGCTTCTTGATAGGCATCTTCAATTGTCTTCAGACTCAGCAAGTTGATCTCATCCTGTATATCATATCTTAAGCCATTGATGTATATGGCTACCTTTTCTATGTCATCCTCTGCATGTCCTTCTCTAATGCTCAGCTTATAAAATTCTTCTGTATATTCTTTGACAGTCATCCCCTTTTGTCTCAAATTCTATAACTGTCTAAAAAGATTTAACTGATAATATTTTGGCATGAATTTACCTTTCAACCTACTCACCATTTTATCCCATTAATTGATCTTGGGCTTCGCCTTTCTTCCTCTGGATGTTTGTAGTTCATCCCACTAGATAGCTGCATGACCCTTCAATCTGGTAAATGCAATTTTCACCTTATTTTTGTCAACCACATCCTCATAGTCAAAATACTAGTCCAATGAACCGATCCAGTTCATCAACTCTTCTACATTGAGATTCCCATCATATGAAGGTATTTCCACCTTTGGTCTTCCACTTTCTTTGGCCAACATTTTGAGAACTTTGGTAGCTTTGCTTTCATCCTTTTCTTCTTCCTCAGAAGATTCCTTTGTAGCACTGTCATCTCCTTCATCAGGTGTTCTCATTTGAGTAGTTTCCATTGTCTCCATCCTTGTGCGCAAGTTCCAAATCTCTTCCAGTAGAACTACACTCGCTACAGATCTCCCCTGACCTATGTAAGCTCCTCTCCTTGGTGGCATGTTTACTGTAGTAGAATTAATCCTCAGGCTCTGATACCAAATGATGTGGATGGTTACCAAAATTGATGTGGTAGTCTAGAATTAGACTATGGTTCACTTAAAAACCAATCAGCTGCATTGTCTATAAGATTATGTATGTGTGTTCCCTCCTAAGGGTCCCGCTTGTCTGAGTAATCATCGTTGGTCTTACTTTGAATTCTTACTCCCCGAGGGCTTCAATCTCCATCGTTGATCTGGATTCTTCAGATCCAACAAATATCGTGTCATATCATGTGCTAACTAGCCAAACAATATCCACCGTTGATCTGGCCCATTCATTCCAACGGTTATCACACAATCTCGTGTGAATTATTGCATGATTGATATCGACTTGAGACCACATGAGAAAAGTGGTTTTACCATGCTATGTATCAACACCCTGGGTTAATCGCGTGATTTGGAAAAATACCATTCACGATTTTTTTTCCACGTGATCTACCACTTACCTCTTTTTAATCTTGCTCACGTGCTCAATACATAACTTTAAGAACCACGGTTTAATAAAGGTTTAGCTTAATCTCAAAATAGATCCTTAATGCTAATTGATAGTGATTAACAATAAAACATGTAAATGGAAATAATACCCAATTAGGGTCCCGAATTCCAATCCGCAGATTCAAGAGAATTTCAGACCAGGAATAATACACAATTCCACACTTAATCAATTTACTCAATAAAATAGAAATTACAAAGTCTTGGTGCTCTTGCTCGATTACAACAATTTGTCTGACCTCTGTTTCACTCTCAAACCCTATCTCTCACTCAATCTCTTTTTTACTCACTTTCTTGATCCATCCAAATCTCTATCATTACATTTTTTCCTTTCTTTTATGGATCAAATCCTATCCTAACAATATTAACAACTCAATATCTATTTTTATCAACTCGACTATTAAATCCCTATTCTTAAGCTCTCATACACACCTATCCTAACACTTATCTCATGTTCTAAAAATAATACAATGATTTAGTTATTACAATAATTGAAATAAAGATCAATTCGAGAGGTCCAACTCTCTGTACTAAAACTGATTTTGACTAGTCTGGTCAATGAAATTCATCTCATGTTAGCCACAACATGTGAACAAAAAAATCACATTGCTGGCTAAGTCCAGATGCTCCTGCATCATGCATACAATTCAGTGTCATGATTTCAGAAAGAATATAGAATCTACATTTTCAAGAATAAATCACATTTTTGTGACATAACAAAGACCATTGTTCAGTTCTATGAAGGGAATACATATCACAGTGATACTGTGGTATCTTAGTATAAGTTTTGGTGCTATATTAAGAGAAAAGATATCAATGCTATCATAGAGGTAAGGTATAGATAATATGACAGCAATGAGGTATCACTATAAAGTATATCTTGATATGAAGACAATAAGAATATCTTGATGGTGATGCCTGTTACAGGTCTATTTGGGCACATCACTCTTGATGATCAAGTTAGTCTAAATAGGGTCTATCAAACCCTAATTTAGTTGCTACATGCCCTAGACATGCCACCTCATTGACTGCTTTCATCCAAGAGAGTTTATTGACTTCAAACCCTCCTGAAATGCTTCTTTGGGTCACCAGTGCACCCCTAGCCAAGGGTAAGTGCTCTGCAGAGCAGGTAGCCCCATTGAAGGCTGCGTTGTAGAGCACCTAAGCCCACTCAAGCCTACATTGGGTGAGAATCCTCGAAATTTTCATTGGATCCTAAGTATATTACTCCTTTCTAGAGCCTTCTAGAAGGAACCCAACTCCTATCCTATCAAGATGATCTCGACTTAGGATAGCCTTGGATCATCTAATCCTCTATCCTCTCATCCCTTTGAACATGGAAACTAATCATCCAATTATGGAAAATCATTTAATGCCATATTAATGAAAAAACCACTTGCATTCACCTATAAATTGGTCTCCCATCGTAGAGTCAAGGGGCTTGGATATTATAGAGAAATATTGTTGGTTTAGAGACTTGAAATCATTGTCAAAGTAATGTTATGTTGTTGTATTGATGTTTCTATTGGTGTGATGAGGCCTTAGACTAAGCTAGATGAGTGACACGAGATTGAACCACATCGGGTGTAACTTCTCCTTCTATCAATCAATAAAGTTGTTGTTCCTTTTCAAATATTTTTGTCTATAGCTATGATGAATGTATGTTCAAATGTTGTTGATTCCATTTGTTTACAGAAATAGATCATATGCTTTGATTTTTTTCGTCTTCTATTTATGTTGGCAGGTACCAATTTAGTGAATTTAGTTTGAGCATGAGTGATAGGAGCAATTCAAAGGAGATCAAAGGAAGTGAAGGATCATGAGTAGGTTATTTTATCTTATCTGTTTATTGTAGGAAAAGGTTAAACATATTGACTTCAGTTGTTATAAGTGTAACTACCCACTTAGGGAAGATATACTTATCTGTAGGTATAAATTTCGTATAGCAAATTGGCGACCATACTAGGGAATGACACACATTCTTGGTAGTTATCCATTGTCTTAGCAGCACCAGTAGACTTTGCTTTAGTTCATTTACCTATATTCAGTCATTTTGAAGCTTATTTGGTCAAAATGTGTGCTTATTTGTGTGCTGATAGTGCTCTCTGGCATCAACGCACTGTTGTTCTTGACACAATGTGTTGCAAAGCAGCCTTAGCCAAGAGAAAGTGCTCCAAAAGACACTGTCTCCCACTCAGGGTTGTGCTGGTCCCTGTGAAGTCAAAACCCCATCTTTCTTCTTGTTTTTTTCCAAACTGTTTAACATCTTGTTTGTTGAGTGGTCAATGTTTTTCTGTCCCTGAAGTCCAAATTAGCATTTGTTTTCCATACCCACTTTCGCTTTGTTTGTTCAATGTTTTTTTATGATTTCTTTATCATTGTAGAATCAATCCCAAAGTTAGCTTACATTGATTAGTCTCTACTTTTTTGAAAAAGAATTTCATAAAGTCTTCATTTCTTTGAAAAAGAAACTATCGTAAAGTCTTTGTTTCTTGTGAAAAGCATTGATTTATCGTTTGTGCATTTAGTTTATTTATGTTCATCTAAACATTAAAGGAATGAAAAGAAAAACGTGCATAATGCATTTAGAAGTTTGTGTTTGCTTGTAGGAATGTATAGGGAAAGCTGCATTAGATGTGCTCTATGCTCTTTGTTTAGAGATTCTAATTACTCTATCCCTTTTAGTTACAGTTTTCATTGTTTAAATCAAATGAAAAGAATGTTTCCCATCTTAGTTTCATTCTAGGAGTTTCAAAAACATCACATAGTGAACCTTAAAGGCAAACTTTTAAACAATATCAACTAAAATTTATCTCAATTAACCTAATGGAGCATTGTAACTTAACGCATAACATTTAGAGGTCTAGGCTAGAGATGTGTTTCAACATCATTAAACATAGCAGCTATCGCTAACAGCTTGTGATACATTTCGAGTGCGATACCTCATTCCACATACATAACTATATCGTAGCTCGTCCACATACTTTCGGGTATATTGGGCGGTCTTATGATACGACAAGTATAAGGGAATGTGCGGTTTTGCATTAGACAACACTAACATGGATTGGGCCTCCATGTACATTCAGGTATATT
>APFE030742714.1:0-27490 GCA_000404065.3 Pinus taeda | reverse complement strand
ATGGATCTATGTAAGGTTAATTTTGAGAGCTAGGCCAATGATAGATCCCATGGATTTGGTGAGTGAAAATGGTGTTGGAAGACCACACATCAAGGTATGAATCAACATTTTGGACATATAGTGAGAGAGAGATTAGGTAGTTACATGGTTAAGAGAATGTAGATGGATTAAATGGTGTTCGGGTTTGTTGAAGGAGCTAGTGTGTTATGGATAGTTGTAGTTGTGCATGAATGCACTAAACATTTTTGGTCCAAGTTGTAAATCTAGCTGTAGGAACATTGCATTCCCCAAGCTCGTTTTAAGACCTATTGTTTAGGTGTACATATAGCATGATAGCACATGATTTCTCATGTTTTTCAATGGACCACTTGAGTAGGTACAATGATGGCAGGTGTGCTTGTATGGTAGCCTCATGTTTGCTTCTTATGAGAATTGTTATTTAGGCATACACGTTAGAGTGCAATGATGCATAGAGTTATGGATGATAATGTTGTGGAATGGACCACCTGAATAGGTATAAGGGTGGAAGGTGTACTATTATGGTAGCTTGAATGGATACATGTGAGATGGTTGATGAACCATGTATAAGAAAAAGTATCCTAGAAAAGTGTAAAATAAAGTGGTTGGTTACCCATGTATTATGATGGATGGTAATATTTTTATATAGAATTCAATAATGAGGTCTGGACTAGGTTAGTCTCCCTGAGTCAAGTTTAGGGGGGTTGTTAAGGTAGTTTTAGTAAACATAATTTGGCTCATAGAGTAAATTTACCATTGGTAATTTTTGGGCTCCATGTCTTGATAACTCACAATTTTCCCATAGTATTATTATGTAATTTAGCCTATTTAAAGGCATGAAGACTTCATTATAATTTTCCTTTGGGCCAAGAATGATCTATTATGTGTTTTTTCATAGTTTTGGGTGCTCCATGATAAAAATAATGTGTTTCTGTGTATTTTTTTTTTTGTTTCTATGATTATTTTCTCTCGCATTGTCTTTATCACTAATAATGGTAATAGAGACAAAGAATCATGGTCTGTAGAAAGAGGTGAAGGTTGCAATTGTTGGCACATTATATTTTGAGGTTGAAGCTAACATGGAGAATCCCAACTAGGATGTGACCCATATATATGATCATTTCTTGAGAGGAAATAGAGGTCCAATAGGGTGAGATACAACCACATTATTAAGATTTGGCGAGGAGAGCACTTGGTATGAGAAAGTGTGCAAATGTGAGAGAATGACAACATAAGTGCTAGATAGCAATAAAGAAAAGAAGACAATTTTACTTTCAAGATGAGATTTATAAATTACATGTATATGGGCATTAAATTCTAAGACCTAGTTAGGCATGTGTGCCCCTTAAGATAAATTCTTGGAGTAGAGACATGTGACATTAAAGGAGAGCATGTGGATTTTCTTGGTTAAGTTTAAAGCATGAATGTTAGGGTAAAATTGACTCATGAAAGTGTCAAAGTTGTTAGGTCCACAGTACACATGGCTTTATTGGCTTACATATATGAAGATTGCGACATAATCAAGATCAAGTGAGTGGAGCACTTGGTGTAAAAAAGTGTGCAGACTTGAGAGAATGGCAACATAAGTGCTAGATAGCAATAACAAAAAATAAATAAAAAAATTACTTTTGAGATGAAATTTTTTAAATACATGTATATGGGCATACGACTGTAAGACCTATTTAGTATGTGTGCCTTTGATGATAAATTATTGGATTAGACATAGTTGATAAAGGAGGAGAGCATGTGGATTTCCTTGGTCAAGTTTAAAGGGGGAATGTTAAGGTAAAATTAACTCATGAAAAAGTGATAGTGCACATCATTTTGGTGGCACATGGTATCAAATGTCATGAATTCTATGTGATGAATCATTTAAAAGGATAGCGGATTCTCCATTTTAATGAGCCTAAATTGGGGGCGGGGAACTTCGCTAGGATAGGATGTTAACGACCTTGACTACTTTTAAGTCAAGGCATAGTCGATTGTAAACCATAAGATAATAAGATGTATTGTCGGCCAATTTTTCTCCAATTGTGGTTTTCTAGAGTATGAATTTTAACATTATTTGAACTTTCATATTTTTTTTTATCTCTAATACTAATTCTAAGGCTAGTGACCACCAAGGTATGAGAAGTTATGGATGACAGAATAACTCACAACTTAAAGCCGATTTTATCATGCACCCTTAGAAGAACATAAGCCCCAAGAAAGACAAATTTCCATGCATTATGAAAGAAATCCTATAGATATAAGATGATTAGAGCAATTTACAACTTGAGTGCATGACAATATTATGATTTAGTAAGAAAGACAAATTTGCATGCATTGTGAAAGAAATCCTATAGATATAAGATGAGTAGAGAAATTTACAACTTGAGTGCATGACAATATTATGATTTAGTAATTCATGAAGTTCTTGAATAAAAATATTAAGTTGCAATGCTCCCTCAAACTCTATTACTATGAGTATATGTTTGTTTGAGGTATTAGATGAAGATACAATCATGTTATCTATAAAATATTCCTAAAAGTAAAAGGAAATAATCATGTTAGCTATAAAATATTCCTAAAAGTAAAAGGAAATAGATCCTAATTCATTAAAAGAATTTGGTTGATTATCTAAATAGTTTTTTTAACTAGTGACTAGCTAAATAAGAAATTGAAATTTGACAACTTCTCATTTCTTTTTAATTACTATATCTATAATTCCCAATATATATACCACAATACAACATTAAAAATATATACCACAAATTTTACTACAACTATTACACACTAAGCATTCTACATTATTACACACTAAATATCCTAACATGGAATAGGAACTTTAATATCTAATAGACAACCCTATATAAAATAGGTCAACTTTATTACATAAGCAAATATATATGGTACACATCAAATATTCATCATATATTTGGGTGCAAATGAACTAAATATCCTTGATGATGGATCTGCCAAAGTGGTTTTCATCTAATAATCTTTGAGTGATAGCTTGTTGTGTAATTAGTTGTAAAGAAACAAGACTCTCATTCACATTAAATGTATTTACCTCTTCCTTTACCAAAAGTATATACATGTTCTCAAGCAAGTTCAATATCTGTATTGACGTCCTCATGTCAAAACTATATACATGTTTTCAAGCAAGTTCAATATCTGTATTGCTTACATACACAAATAAAATAGTTGAAACACCTGTTTCAAAAGAATAAGAATGAAATTCAATTAATCAAACATAGTAAATTCTATAATATGCTGGTAAATTTTATAATATGGTGGTTTGGGTCAATTTTATTAGTTGTTAAGTTATTTAAGATTTTTGAATTTCAGAGATTTATGAGAATTTATGTTTTTTTTGAATCTTAAGTTTATGAGAATTTATGGTTTTTTCATAGTATTTTTGTAAAATATAGCCTATTAAAAATAAAAGATTTCATATTAATTTTGTTAAGTGATCAGTGAGATCTTAATAAAAATAGCCATAGACACCACCAAGATTTCATATTAATTTTGTTCAGTGATCGGTAGATCTTAATAAAAATAGCGATAGACACCACCACTTATATTGGTATTTAGTAATCCAAATATGAGAGTGAAAATGGTTTAGTAGAGATAAATCAAGTGCTTAGATGTCTATACCTTCACAGCTAGGTTATGAGATTTGTGAATGTTAGTTGGTGTGTTCCTAGAGGTGCAAAGGCGAATGGTTGTGGGTTGGGAATATGAAGAAGCCTGCAAATTTGAACCTGATGTCAAAAGTTTCGGCAAATCAGTCTGAGAACTGGATGAAGTTGAGGGTTTCAAAGTGAAGGGTTGTAAATCTGAGCAGAGGAAGTTACGGTAATGATAATACTACCTTTGTCCACTAAAGAAGCTTGGGAGATATTTTGCGAAGTGGTTTCTGGAGGTAGCCATGTTCTTGACAATACTATAGAGAATATTGGCAGAGAAATTACCCGTGAGTGTCAGGGTTTTCCGTTGGCTATAAATGTGTTCGTTGTAGCCATCATTTGCAAAACAAAATCTAAATGAGTGGCAACTTGTATTAGATCAAATGAAAATCGTGGATC
The DNA here is from genome assembly GCA_000404065.3 of Pinus taeda. NCBI lineage: Eukaryota > Viridiplantae > Streptophyta > Pinopsida > Pinales > Pinaceae > Pinus > Pinus taeda. The sequence continues at coordinate 23,402 of APFE030742714.1, read as the reverse complement.
TAGCTACTTACATTGGTGTTGATGCAGAACTCTGTTAGTGCTTAAAATGGAGTTATGACCATTTGCAATTTGAGTTTTTTTCCCTTTTCCGCATTCGACCATGTTTCAAGAATGTGAAGAAATTCATGTGGACAGATTGATACAACTATGTATAGCCGAGGATTTCGTGAAGAACATAAATAGAGTTCGAAAACCTGATGGACCTAGGATGCAACTATGTGAAACTACTTGCGAGACCTTGTTTGATAGAGGGAAAAAACGATTGACACCCCGTTGTTATTGTGGGATGCAAATTGCTGATGTATTTTAGTTGATTAAGAAGCGAAGCACTTGCTAGAATAAACTCCAGTCACACCTAATATCTACCATTAGATCTGAAAGTGTGATTGGGTGCGTTTATTGATTATCTGATAATACAAAAACAATTTCACATGAATCAATGTAAAGGAAGCAAAGGTCAATGTATACACACATCATGGTAGAGATCTCGTTGGCAAAGAACATTTATAGTGACAATTTGGAGAGTTTAGCAGTGAAGGCCAAATCGATTAAGTAGAAGAGGGAAAGGAATCACACGTATGAAGTATGATGATGCTTCATCATAAATAAAAAGTTTCAAGTTGGTGTGTTGGTTATTTATTTGTTGGATTTTTTGATAAGTAGTTGTCGAGATGTTGATGGCCACCAAGATCGACTGGAGCTGCCAAAAGGGCAAAGTGTGAAACAATGGACTTGTCAAGTTGTTGGACAAGATTGTCCATGTGTAATGAAAGGTTATGGTAGCCCTAAATGATTCTCACTAAATTAACAAAAGTTGTGATGGGTGATTATGAATGATTTTCACTAAATTGAGGAAGTAGTGATTGTGTGGATCAGTTGAAAACGCAAGTCAAGATAAAGCTCAGCAAAAATAGAGATGTAGTCCATGAATTTCATATCATGGTGTTTCTAAAAAATTTGAGGATTTTCATTATAATGTGTTTGAGTTGAGCATATGTTTCACTCGACTAAATCATTACGCTGGCAAGATTATGTGGAATAGAAATCAAACTTTTGTTTAGTTTATATGTAGAATGAAATTTAGTTTATTATATACTCTAGTGTAAAACATATAAATATATTTATTTAAATTAAAATGTATTATTTTATATGATATTTATTAATTAAATATTTTAATATGAATCGTTTTTTCATTAGGTTGTCAAGTTATATAGATAGTGATTAAGTGAGAAATATCTCCATTAGTAAAAAAGGATGTTTTCAAAGTCTATAAATACTTGAGATCCTCAATCAATCTTTACAAATATATAACAGAGATCCTCAATCAATTTTTACAAATATATAACAAAAACATATAATTAAAACATATAATTATTTCAAGTGAAAAATTCGTACACACTATATGTAAAACTTGTTAAAAATGAAGAAAATATGATAAATGAAATGTAAAAATATCAAAACTTTAATAAATCATATAACTATCTCTTCAATTTATAAAAAGCCCTAATATATTCATATGCCAAATAAAATACTCAATTGTATGACATGAAAAATCTCAATCCTCAAAATTATTTTTAGAAGCCAATAGATTACCAATTATAAATTATTTCAAAATATCCATAAAACTATAAAAAAGTAACAATAAAGATAATCAACCGTAATCCTAGATGGTCAAACAACACATCCTATAACGAATCAGTACATTATGAAACTCTGTAACTTATCATAATCTATGAAACCAAATACAGTGTTTGACGTGCTTAATCGTGTCAAAACCAGCAACACAATATGGCATCAGCAGTGGAAATGCCGCCTTATTATAATCAATGGAGATAAATATAATAACAAACCATCGCCTTATTTTCACCTTGGCTCCATAATGCTTAATGAAAGATTACTGCCTGCAGAGTGAACATTCGAAGCTGTCCTACAATAAGGTGGTACTTCCAACGGCTGAGTGTTGCTTCACCTGTTGTTAGGATCTTGACAACGAGTAACTGTAGGGCGCTCAGCTTGGTTGGGTGCGGCCAATACACTCTGCTCATCTACGAAAGCAGGCCTTGCGGGAGAAGGAATATGTTGTTGCTCGCCTGTCAATACACTCTGCTCATCTACGAAAGCAGGCCTTGTGGGAGAAGGAATATGCTGTTGCTCACCTGTCAGCATCAACATCACCTGGGGCATTGAAGGCCTCAACGTTGCGCCTGCTTGAGTGCACAGAAGACCAATTTTAATCACTCTAATCCCTTCTTCCCACGAGTAACTGCCTTCCAATGTCGGATCCATAACTTCTAATGCTCTCTCTGCGTTATACAGTCTCCATGTCTGGTAATTTGACCAATATCGACAAAACTTAAAGCATTAGTTTGCCAGAAATCATAATTCTATGACATTTTAGAAAATTTCTACTTCAAAAATGAGATCTACAAGAGTCATACAGCTTCAATGAGAAGCTCCATGTTTTGAATCAAACTCTGGTTCTTCTTTCCGCTAGCAACCTCGAGTAAAAGCACTCCAAAGCTGAATACATCTGCTTTCTCTGTCAACTGTCCGCTGAAGGACTCAGGCGCCATGTAACCACTGCACAATGTTATGCACTATCAAATCTCCATATCTTAACTCTCTTAAAATTATATCATCTTTTCTCATATATATGAGTTGTAATAGGTTCACATCCTGTAATTTATTAAATAAAGTTTGGGACATCAAGATTCAAGAGATTGAACTGTAGAGAGAATTCTTACAAAGTTCCCGCAACTCTAGTGCTAACGTGGCTTTCATCTTCTGCAAATAGTTTGGCTAACCCAAAGTCTGCTATTTTGGGTCGGTATTTATTGTCCAGTAAGATATTACTTGCTTTGATATCTCTGTGGATGATTCGAATCTCAGACTCCTCGTGAAGATAGGCAAGCCCACGCGCAGTTCCAACTATGATTTCATACCTGGCTGTCCAGTTAAGCAAATGTTGTTTTGTTGTATCTACAATTGTTTGCATAACAGACAGTAAAGGAGTCAACAAGCTGCGTGCACAAACTCGAACAATTCCAGGATTGAAGCAGAGATTAAGCAGTTAAAGAGCAAGCTAGGTCAAACCGAATATAATCTTGTCGAGACTACTGTTGTGGAGGTATTCGTAAACTAGCAGCCTTTCTGATCTTTCAACGGAGCAACCAAGCATTCTCACTAGATTCCTATGCTGAACACGAGTGATGAGATTTGCCTCATTCAGAAATTGATTGTCTCCTTGCCTTGAACCTATATTCAGCCGTTTAATTGCAACCTCTCTACCATCAGGTAGAACCCCCTGAAGATCAATGAAATTCAAAATTATTTATGTTCTCCATTATAGCTGACTTGGACCTGCTACCTACTAGTATGTAATTCAATGGAAGGCAATGATCCTAGGCCCTTACCTTGAAGACGGATCCAAACCCTCCTTCTCCAAGTTTGTTTTCTGCTTTAAAATCAGACGTAGCCTGCCTTAGAGTATCGTATTTGAAAATGAGTTCAAGATTCGCCATGGGAGGCGATAAGTTAACTTCTCCTTCCTCACCTGCAAAAGAAATTACATAACGAAATAGGCGAACGGTTCACCACATACAAGATAATAAAGTGCACAGTAAATGATTGAGCAATTTTGGAACCTCTGGTTCGAGAAATCGGTTCCCAACGTTTTGGGCAAAAACGAAATAGGCATATGGCTGCAATTAATCCAACCGAAGCGGCTACTGCGCCCAGAGTTATAGCAAGAACATTACTTTTTTTTCCTTCTGCCAATTTTCAGACGAAGCCTCACCATTAAATCGGGCTTGTTTAATTTCACCAAAACGGGCAAAAACTAGTTTATTGTTATGATTGTAAAATATGTGAAAGATGATACCGGATGATGCAGCCCGTGGCGAGGGGATAGGAGTATGAGTTCCATCTGCACAGGAAGTATTAGCATTAAATTGGGCAAGTTTAATTTCACTAAAATGTACAAAACAAATCTAAACTATGAGAAGGAGGATACCGGGTAATGGAGGCGGAGGCGAGGTAGTGGGAGCATAGAAAAACGAATAAAGCTCGTAACGCAAATGGCAGCCCATAACATAAAAGTGTGCTCCAGTTGATCCGATTTTGCATCCCCATGTATTTGACTTATTGGTAGATGTAGATGTTATACTTGAGAGAGCAGATAAGCAAGACTGGCAGCTCGCTTGGGACAGATCTCTCCAACACTGGGCTAAGCTATAGATTAGCTGCGAAGCTGAAGAATACTCTTCGAATACATCTGTAGCAAAAAGGTTGGGACTCCGCACGGCTCTTTCGGTAATATTTGAGAGCAACTTTAGAACAGCAGACTGGAACGTCTCTGGCTTGTCACTGATATCCGAGTTGCAAACGCTACCATAAGGCTGGATTCCCTCACTATAATTGTAAAAGTAATGATTGTCGTAACGTAAGAAGCAGCCATCTAGTTGAATGAATCCCGAAGTACTGTTTTGACATGTCTCAAGAAGCACTGCTTTTATCGTGAAGGCGCACTTTTGGCAGTCCGGGGAACTTAAATCTCCCCTGCACTGGAGAAGACCATAAACAGTACTATTGCTGTTTTGCCCCTCGACACTAGACGTATTGAATCCACTAGTAGAAACGTTCACCACCATTGATTCTAAAACCTGGTTCAGATGAAGCTGGAAGAGGGTACCATTTTCATACTGGCTATTCCCACAACGGTACCCATTCGCAACCTTTATAGTAAAATTTATCTGTTGACCGACTGAGAGGTGCAGACACGTTAATAGAGTGAAGGTGAGGAGCATGCTTCTGATTAATTGTTTCACCTTCATCGCCATCGCAGCGCAGGGCATGAGCTCAACGGTCTTCCCTGTTTCTCGTATATTGCTGGGCCTTGCAAAGTTCAGCGCGCTTCCCTTTTCTAATTTGAGGATTGGAGCTGCATCAATATTATCAGGCCTGGTAAGCAGCATTTTAATTGGGGCATTGTGGGTTTTTAGGTATTTTGTTTGTTGATGTTATGGGCATTTTTAGGTTTCTAGGTATTTGATTTGTTTTGTTAAACTGTTTTTTTAATTATATATGCATTCAACATTTTTAAAACTTTTGATTGTGAAGGGAATTCCTCCTAGCCCATGTTCATTGTGGTAGATGGATATCTTGCCTTTATAGGTGGTAGCCCTCCATGCCCTATTTTGGTCTTCATCGGAGTAGCACAGAAAGACCATAGTGGGTTGAAGTCCCTGAGTGTTGAGGAGCAGCAATGGGCAGATCTAAAGTTGTTCACAAGTGGAGTGGCGAGCAACTCGATAGGAGCATCGATGTTTTGTGGTCTTGATGGATGAAGGAAAAACTAGAAAGAATATTAGATAGCAAATATTCAATGGCCATATGAAATTGGAGCATTGATAGAGGGAGAAGTTGCAGATCGGGAGGCGAAGGACTGAGCAGGTATAGGGTATGACTGAGAGGAGATGAGAGAGCATGCGACATACAGATGGCCAAAGTATCTTGTTGAGGACATATTGGTTGTCGATGGACTGAAACCAAGTCCCAGTTTGTATCTTGTACTAGTGGATGTATGAGGGCCATTATCCCTTGTACAAGAGTCCTATACTATTGTATTATATGTTTCTAATATAGCGAAGTTGGGTTGAAAAATTAAAAAATTGTCTATGTTTTATGCATGTGTGATTTACTGCTTTATATTTTTGCTATGAAAAGTAGTTTATGGTTGAGATTATCCGTTTGGTAGCGTCAATGATTTTAAGACTGTAACCTAGACCCCAAGTTGTGGAAAATCAATAGTCTTCAAATATGTTATAATTCTAAGAAACTCTTGTGTGAGGGTTGAAACCTAAATTATGAATAACATCCTTCAGATGTTAATAATCAATTCAGTAAGAATCGAAGACATTGTGGGATCTGATGAGGATGGTGCCTACTGGCAGGTTGATCAGTATCCTGACCGTTTGGTGGATTCACATTACCATAATCCTTGTTCTGATTAGCTATCAAAACATCAAATCTTAGGTTAGAGGAGGAAAGCATCACAACCATGTTAGAGGAATATGGGTCATGAGCAACCATATGAGTCTCTTGATTAGGAAACTGGTCGGTCAACTTTGCGGGAGAGCTGGAGGACTTAAGAAATTGAGTCACTTTGGCGCAATGAGGACAATCACGTGTAAAATGTTCCTCGTTGCAAATCAAGCAAGGATATTGAGGTTTTTTTTCTCATCAGAAGACTGATTTGTTTGTTTATCCTACAAAGAGGGATCTTTATTTTTATTACCTTTTCATTTGTTCTTGATTCCAGGTTACTATTGAGAATTTACTTTATCAAATGAAACGACATTTATCTCAGAAGCAGAAGCCACAGAACGATGGGATTGAGGGTTTTGAGCAGATGCAGGTGGAGTAATACCAGATGGTTTACTCGCCATCTCTAAGCTGGTAGAACCAACAATTCCATCCGAATGATGATATTCTTTACCAGGTAGCGGAGGAATAGTAGTCAAATGTCTCGGGGCATTTGGTATCTTATCATAGAGCATGGCAGATTGGGTATAAACCATATCCAAATATTGCGCACGAGCAATTACTTTCTCTTCAGTCACGACTCCCCCTTTCGCCACATCATTTGTTATGGGTTCCAACAGATATTTGGTAAGCCATTCCGCAAACAATTTATTAGGAACATAAGTTTTGACCAATTGGCGACAATGCCTCCACTCATGAATGTGATCTAAAATGTGAGTGGAATCAGATTGTTTGAAGTTGGTTAATAGTTTCATTTCGGTTTCATATCTAATGGGAAAATGGTAGTGTGTGAGGAAGGTTGTGGCTAAGGAGTTGAAATCATGGAGTGATGCTCTAGGTAACTCAATATACCATTTAGCAGTGGTATCTGTAAGCATTCTTTGTAAAAGAGGAAGTCGAATAGAATCGTCGTTAAGGGAGTTTAATGAACACCATAGATAATACATCATGACATCCATCGACGGGTCTTCTCCTATATTCCCATTGAATTTAGGGATATCATAAGGCAATTTGGTAGGAATAATCGGCTAACAAGGCAAATGCGCGATGGGGTAATTGGTGAGCCAAGTCAAATCCAACAACTCAAGAGTGGCCACAAATGGAAACTATTGATTAAAGTCCAATGGAGGATGACCTGTATATGAAGGAATAGCCTAGGAAATAGGTGCCTGCATTCCTAGATGAGGAGGGTTTTGGTAATAAAGAACCTTAGTACTTGAATAACGAGGATTCTGATAACCAGAATACAGGTTACCTTGTTGACCAACCCCAGAATAACCATAAATTTGCTGGCCTTCAAAAGGAACCTAAGCAATACCCTAATAAGGTCTATATTGTTTCCTGATAGGAGTTTTCATTGTCCCATGATAAAGAGGGTTCGATTGAGACTATGCCATACCATAGACAGTCCTCCCTATTGGAATTTGAGGAATACCTTGTGAAATTGATTGAGATTGCAAAGGAACTTGTAAAGGTTGAGTAAGTGGGACCTAAGAGGTACCAAATACTGGAGGAATGGGTTGAGATGCCATCGCAGCGTATAGAGGTTGAGTTACATGAATTTGAGCTTGTTGACATAAATATTAAGGAATAGTAGCTTGAGATGAAGATTTCATAGGTTGGGAAACAAACAATGAACCCAACATCGAAACAGGTTGAATGCAAAAGGTAGAATGCCAAACACTAGTAGTCATCCCAGGATAAGGAGGACTATAATAAGGATGGTTACCAATTTGAGGTACACCAATAATAAGTTTCCCTCGTACTAGAGGGGGAGGGGATGATGGAGGAAACTTCCCTCCATGTGGAGGGTACCTAACATAATGATAATTAGGCTATCGAAGAAGACCTAACCCACTAACATAAGGGCTAGCCTATTTTTCAATTGTCGATGTAGGAAGAGGAGAAAGAGTAGGTTGAGAAACACTCATAAGAGAAGTGTTGGCTGGAATTACCGGAATGGAAGACATGGGGTATGTCTATAAACTAGACGATGCATTAGAGAAGGTACTAGATAAGGACTGATAACCTAGTGGGACAGACATGCCACCATACATATTTTCCTATGGTGATGTAAAAAACGTATATGTGGAAGCGACATTTGGTGTTTCAACCATAATGGTAGACACATGATGGGAAGCCATATCGATTCCAGTCATGGTCAATAATCATAATGTAGATTGTCGCATGAAATTTGCGGGTGAGTCAAAAAAACCAAGTAAATGAGATTGTATAGGAGGTGGAGGAGGTGGAGGAGGAAGAAGAGGGTGGGCTAGATAAAGGAAAAGTCCCTCCAAATGAGTAGAATGATGAGGCTCTTCTTATGGGATATCCTTGATACTCACAAGTCTAGGTGGAAACGGTTCACTGTCAAGGCCAAGATATATAGTAGGCGGATCTATCTGAGAAAAGGGAAGAGAAGATGGAATACTTGAAGTAATAGATAAAGATGGTTGAGGCTCCTCAGGTTATATGACCTCGGGAAATAAATTTTCCGACTCAAGAAGGTCAAATTGTATAACCTCAAGCAAGAAAGTTTCAGGTAATTTAATATCTATTTTGTCAGTTTCGCCCATAAGAGTAGATGTAACCTTGGGTTGGGTACCCAAGGGGACAAATGATTCTGGTTGATCAGATTCAAGAGGAGGAACAAAAGTAGTTTTCAGGTTTCCTAATTCGGTAGTTTGTGCTCCTTTATGCTTCTGACAATGGACAGGAGTAGCCATTGGTGGAAGAGGAGGATTATTTTACATCCTACACGAATGATGGAGTTAGGGATATTTTTGTTCCACATTGGATAGTAAATTTATTAACAAAAAAAGAAATAAGTCAAAAAGAGGGTAATCTAGGCATAAAGGATTACCAAGCAATCATGCATTGCAATATGCACCCTGACGAACCAAGGACTTAATGTACGATAAATAATCTCCCCGAATTCTGTGTTCGGTGTATCAAGGTACAAAAGGCAGTAGACTCAGTTACCTATGGATGGATAGAAACCTAATGGGACTTCCAAAGTATACTCGACGGTACGTGGGACCATATTTTGTAATATTGTTGTCTAATGTGTAACTGTTTGATGAGATCATTTCCATATACTTTACATGCGTGGAGTTCCACCCATATACCCAAAGGTACGAGAAGTATGATCCTTTATACTCACATAGTGGAACGTAGTTTCACCCCTAGGATGAAACGCTACATTACAACAACATCTTCTACGTTTAACGATGATAGAACATGTCTCTAGCCTATACCTCTATGTGTTTGTGTTAATGTTACAAATGCTCCTTAGGTTGAATCAGTAGATTTTAGGTTGATCTTGAATTAAGTTTCAGTTTTATGTCTCACCATGAATTCACCTGAATTTCATAAAATGTAAATCTAACACGTGGAAATAGAATCTTTCTCTTCAATGAAACTCTAGCTAAGGGAAGAGATAAACAATATGTAGCATAGAAAATGCAGCAAACTAGATTCTCAATGCAATCCCATTTTCATGCAGATGTTCCTAAATCAATGTAGGTGAAAAGACCCTAAATGCCAATGCAAGATTTTCTCCTTTCACCACACTTAATTTTCGAAAATGAGGAAAACTAATATGTAAAGTCTAATCACTCATTCAAATTCACTTTTTAGAATGAGGACTAGAACAACAATTCATCCAAGCGATCAATGATAAAAAAAAAACAAGTTTACAAGCGACCTAATGATAACAAAAAATAAAAATCGAAACCAATAATTACCAAATGAAATAACACACAAATGCAAACCAAAAGGGACTTCAGAGAGACCACAAGACACTCAAGACTCAGGGAAGGTTGGTTGGAAGTAGGCTGAGCAAAGTAACACTAAGAAAACAAGGAAAATTTTGTGCAAAAACAGGGATCAATGTAGGCACAGAAGAGGCACCAGTGCTTTGAAACGCAGGCACAAAGAGGGCCCTAGGTGGGGTGCAATGCTATGTCAGTAGACTAGAGGGTAAGTTGGTCTAGGGAAAGAGGATTCTGCCACAAAAATTTCAAGCAAGACTCAATGCAATCATTTCCTAGGTATGTTCTTGGTTGGTTAAAGTAGCAAAGGTCTACGAAATAAGTAAAGAAAACAAAATGGACAAAGAAACCACCAAGGGAATACATCATTCCCTAGTATGGTCATCAATTTGATATGTGAGATTTACAATTGTGGACAAAAGTATCTCCCCTAAATTTGGTGGCTAACCTAGAACAACAAAAAGACAAAGGACTTGGAACGTTTTCCTTAAAGTAAGTAGATGAAGGGATGAAACCTACTTGAAATCTCTCATATATTTCGCTCCTTCTTTGGATTGAATGCTCCAATACTAACTCCAGCTCCAAAATTAGAACCTGCACAACCAGATAACACAAGCCAAGAAACTACATGATCTATGTAGCATAGTCTATCTACTTTATTCAACAGATCAACATGGTATTGAAATACATGAAATAGCGACATCACATATAGGAAAATAAATAACTCTTTGGATTGATATAAGTGGAGTGAGTTACAACCATAAATAAGTGTCGGTATTGTAGAAGAGCTCCTCCAAGTTGTTGACTTGTCCTTCCTTTGGCACAAAGTATACCTCCAATCACCCTGAATGCATGAAATAATAACGCTCACAACGGTGGGATAAGGGTAGAATCACTCTCCAAAAGCCAACCTCTTGTATATGGAAGGTTGTAAATACATAGATGAGTGAGTTAATTTGGGAGTTCTTATCCTTTTACCAATATTTGGATCAAGATCCACTCTTGATGGGAGGATAAGTTATAAGGATAAGGGATGGAAACTCCATGTTAGGATAGGAGATTCAAATGTTTTATCTGAGGTAAATGGGTACAACAAATCCTAGAAGCTTTTGGAAATGGAGGCTTCAGGATTCTCTCTCTTTTTCCCGAATTTATAGAACTATTGCAGGCGAAAAGGGGAGCAACTTGTAGGTGATCAACGCAGGCAATAATGGAGCAACATATAGGTGAATGCAGTCGAGCAAGAATCGAGGGAGCGTTGGTTCTAAAATTGGCTCAAACGATGTGTGTGTGTAGGTTATTTACTTGTTGCATTTCGTGCTAATTAGTTCTCAAGATGTTGATTGCCACCGAGGTCAATTAGATTTGCCAGAAAGAGCAAGTGTCAAACAATGGGCTTGTCAAGTTGTTGGAAAAGATTGTCCATGTGAAATGAAATGTTATGGTACCCCAGAATGATTCTCGCTAAATTAACAAAAGTTGTGATGGGTAGTTATGAATGATTTTCACTAAATTGACCAAAGTAGTGATTGTGTGGATCAGCTGAAAAGGCAGGTCAAGATAGAGCTCAACAAAGTCCATGAATTTCACATCATGGTGTTTGTAAAAAAATTGAAGAATTTTATTATAACGTGTTTGAGATGAGCATATATATTTCGCTAGGCTAAATCATTATGTAGATTATTATGATGGCAAAATTATGTGAAATAAAAATCAAATTTTTGTTTAGTTTATATGTATATATGTGGAATGAAGTTCAGCTTACTATAGACTGCATTGTAAAACACATAAATATATTTATTCAAATTAAAATGCATAATTTTATAATGATATTTTATTAATTAAATCATTTTAATATGAATGGTTTTTTTTCATTAGGTTCTCAACTTACTTAATTTTCACCTTGGCTCCATAATGCTTAATGAAATATTACCTCTTGTAGAATGAACATTCCAAGCTGTCCTAGGGTTTAGGATTTGGAGGACAATGCACCACAAGGGCTTCTTGTGAGCTTGGAACCCATCACGATTTGGGACGAAAAATTGATGTATTTATGACATGTGATGGATGAGGATGATAGTGCTTAGAAAGACCATTCCAATGCAATAAAAATTGTCCAAATATGAGTTGTCGTTAGAGAGATATGAATTTTTGAAGTTGACTAGTAATTATTGGTTATCAAGTAGGCCGTCTTGAGAGCCAATGGACGTGTCACTTAAAATGTGAAATTGAGCCCTCTATTTGGTATAAATAAGAGGAAAATTGATTTTTTTTAGGCATCCATTGTGTCGGAAATACTCTTAAAAAGGAAGCCGTAATTTTGGAGTTAGCCGCAGCTATACAAGGAGGCCGAGGAGAATGTGAAGGAGCCCTAGAGACAACATGAGGGTCTATGGTAGGCCAAGTGTTGTAGGGGAAACATACCTAGCTAAGGAGGTTATCTTGTGGCTACTAAGGGTTGTTTCCTAGGATGAGATTGCTAAGTAGTCAGCAAGGAAGAAGGGCAGGCTAGCGAGGTAGGATAAGGGATAGCTTTGCCTAAGATCTGGGATCCGAACAGCTGAGAGGAAGTTGTGGACCTTGTTGGAGAAGTTGAGGAGAAGAGAGACTGGTTTAGGTTTTGTGGAGATAGATTGGGTGCAGAACTCTTGGAGAAGGGGGCAGCATATGTTGTTGTAGGTGGGTCACGGGCCCTGCCTTCTATTTGGAGGGCAACATGGAGCAGTTTAAGGCCTATCGATACCTAGAACAAAAACTAGGTGTGCCAGCATTCCTCCAAGGGAAATCTGCAGCCAAGGAGAGTTGTTTTGGTGGTTGATTGGGGTTTATTATAGTAGATGAATGTGCTCTAACCAATCACCAAGGTAACAGTATTTAACACAGACTTGGACAATGGTGCAGATGAGTGTTGGATCCTAGTTTAGGACCAGTTTTGGATAAGTTTGATATGGAACCTATGGAATTCAGAGAGGATGGGTAAACCTTGTGGTCAGATGCCCTAAAACAGTGACAGATTCAACAGTGATTGATCATAAGAAGACTGTTGTGCATTGGATCAAAGTGTTGACCATTGCTTGGGTCAGTTTGTGGGCTACTTGTAGGAGGCCTTAGGAGTTGTTTGGAGGAGCCCACGTTGATAGTTGGGAGGCCTACCAAGCAGTCAAGGTGAAAAAAGGCACATCGGATCGGAAGGCAAGAGGAAAATAGCAAGGTATGTTGCATATGGACCCATATATGATCGATTGATGGTGCCCTCGGTTAGGAAACATTGAGGACTTGGTCTCTCATGGACCGCTGGAGGGTAGTGTGAGGGAAGACCAAGTGTGGATGAGATTGGAGACTTATGGGCTTTTAAGGGAAAGTAGTGTCCAAGTTGGAGCCTGATGAGTATCACCTTGATGGAAAAAGGGAGTTGCGAGAGAGGCAGTTGTTGAGTTGAAGGGTTGACAAACCAGAGGAGCAGTTGTGGAGCTCGAGATTTGTGTGTGGAGAAGGACCTCTCCAATAGATGAAGGGAATTCCTCCTAGCCCATGTTCATTGTGGGAGATGAAGATCTTGCCTTTATAGGTGGTAACCCTCCATGCCCTATTTTGGTCTTCATCGGAGTAGCACATAAAGAACATAGTGGGTTGAAGTCCCTGAGTGTTGAGGAGCAATGGTGGGTAGATCTAAAGTTTTTCAGAAGTGGAGTGGCGAGAAACTCGAAAGGAGTATCGATGTTTTGTGGCCTTGATGGACAAAAGAAGAACTAGAAAGAATATTAGATAGCGAATATTCAATGGCCATATGGAATTGGAGCATTGATATAGGGAGAAGTTGCAGATCGGGAGGCGAAGGACCGAGTAGGTATAGGGTATGACCGAGAGGAGATGAGAGAGCATGCGACAAACAGATGGTCAGAGAATCTTGTTGAGGACAGATTGGTTGTCGATTGACTAACACCAAGTCCCAGTTTGTATCTTGTACTAGTGGCTGTATGAGGGCCATTATCCCTCGTACAAGAGCCCTAGACTATTGTATTATATGTTTTTAATATAACGAAGTGGGGTTGAGAAATTAAAAATTTGTCTATGTTTTATGCATGTGTGATTTACTGCTTTATATTTTTGCTATGAAAAGTAGTTTATGGTTGAGATAATCCATTTGGTAGCGTCAACGATTTAAGACTCTAACCTAAACCCAAAGTTGTGGAAAATCAATAGTCTTTAAATACGTTATAATTCTAAGAAGCTCTTGTGCGAGGGTTGAAACATAAATTATGAACAACGTCCTTCAGATGTTAATAATCAATTCTGTAAGAGTCGAATACGTTGAGGGATCTGATGAGGATGGTGCCTACTGGCAGGTTGATCAGTATCCTGACCGTTTGTTGGATTCACATTACCATAATCCTTATTTTGATTAGCTATCAAAACATCAAATCTTAGCTTAGAGGAGGAAAGCATCACAACCATGCTAGAGGCATATGGGTCATGAGCAACCATATGAGTCTCTTGATTAGGAAATTGGTCGGTGAACACTACAGGAGAGGTGAAGGACTTAAGAAATTGAGTCACTTCGGCGCGATGAGGACAATCACTTGTAAAATGTTCCTCGTTGCAAATCAAGCAAGGATATTGAGGTTTTTTTCTCATCAGAATATTGATTTGTTTGTTTATCCTACAAAGAGGGATCTTTATTTTTCTTACCTTTTAATTTGTTCTTGATTCCAGGTTACTATTGAGAATTTCCTTTATCAAATGAAACGACATTTATCTCAGAAGCAGAAGCCGCAGAACGATGGGATTGAGGGTTTTGAGTAGATGCAGGTGGAGTAATACTAGATGGTTTACTCGCCATCTCCAAGCTGGTAGAACCAATAATTCCATCCGAATGATGAGATTCTTTACCAGGCAGAGGAGGAATAGTAGTCAAATGTCTCGAAGCATTTGGCATCTTATCATAGAGCATGCCATATTGGGTATAAACCATATCCAAATGTTGCGCATGAGCAATTATTTGCTCTTCAGTCACGATTCCCCCTTTCCCCACATCGTTTGTTATGGGTTCCAACAGATATTTGGTAAGCCATTCCGCCAACAATTTATTGGGAACATAAGTTTTGACCAATTGGCGACAATGCCTCCACTCATGAATGTGATCTAAAATGTGAGTGGAATCAAATTGTTTGAAGTTGGTTAATAGTTTCGTTCCAGTTTCATATCTAATGGGAAACTGGTAGTGTGTGAGGAAGGTTGTGGCTGAGGAGTTGAAATCATGGAATGATGCTCTAAGTAACTCAATATACCATTTGACAGTGGTACCTGTAAGCGTTCTTTGTAAAAGAGGAAGTTGAATAGAATCGTTGTTAAAGGAGTTTGATGAACACCATAGATAATACATCATGACATCCATCAACGGGTCTTCTCCTATATTCCCATTGAATTTAGGGATATGATTAGGCAATTTGGTAGGAATAATTGGCTAACAAGGCAAATGCGCGATGGGGTAATTGGTGAGCCAAGTCAAATATGGCAACTCAAGAGTGGCCACAAATGGAAGCTATTGATTGAAGTCCAATGGAGGATGACCTGTATATGAAGGAATAGCCTAGGAAATAGGTGCCTGCATTCCTGGATAAGGAGGGTTTTGGTAATAAAGAACCTTAGTACTTGAATAAGGAGGATTCTGATAACCAGAATACAAGTGACCTTGTTGACCAACCCCAGGATAACCATAAATTTATTGGCCTTCAAAAGGCACCTAAGAAATACCCTAATAAGGTCTATATTGTTTCCTGATGAGAGTTTTCATTGTCCCATGATAAAGAGGGTTCGATTGAGACTATGCCATACCATAGACAGGACCCTCCCTATTGGAATTTGAGGAATACCTTGTGAAATTGATTGAGATTGCAAAGGAACTTGTAAAGGTTGAGTAAGTGGGACCTGAGAGGTACCAAATACTGAAGGAACAGGTTGAGATGCCATAACAGGTTTCCTTCCTGCTAGAGGGGGAGTGGATGATGGAGGAAACTTCCCTCCATGTGGAGGGTACCTAACATAATGATAATTAGGCTATTGAAGAAGACCTAACCCACTAACATAAGGGCTAGCCTATTTTTCAATTGTCGGTGTAGGAGGAGGAGAAAGAGTAGATTGAGAAACACTCAGAAGAGAAGTGCCAGCTGGAATTCCCGGAATGGAAGACATGGGGTATGTCTATAAACTAGACGATGCATTAGAGAATGTACTATATAAGGACTGATAACCTTATGGGATAGACATGCCACCACACATATATGCTTATGGTGATGTAAAAACCATATATGTGGAAGTGACATTTTAAGTTTCAACCATAATGGTAGACACAAGAGGGGAAGCCATATCGATTCCAGTCATGGTCAATAATCATAATGTAGATTGTCGCGTGAAATTTGCGGGTGAGTCAAAAGAACCATGTAAAGGAGTTTGTACAGGAGGTGGAGGAGGTGGAGGAGGAAGAAGAGGATGGGCTAGATAAAGGAAAATTCCCTCCAAATGAGTAGAATGATGAGGCTCTTCTTATGGGATATCCCCGATAATCACAAATCCAAGTGGAAATGGTTCACTGTCAGGGCTGAGATATATAGTAGGCGGATCTATCTGAGAAAAAGGAAGAGAATATGGAATACATGAAGTAATAGATAAAGATGGCTAAGGCTTCTCAGGTTATATGACCTCGGGAAATAAATTTTCCAACTCAAAAAGGTCAAATTGTATAACCTCAAGCAAGAAAGTTTCAGGTAATTTAATATCTATTTTGTCAGTTTCGCCCATAAGAGTAGATGTAACCTTGGGTTGGGTACCCAAGGGGACAAATGATTTTGGTTGATCAGATTCAAGAGGAGGAACAAAAGTAGTTTTCGAGTTTCCTAATTCGGTATTTTGTGCTCCTTTATGCTTCTGACGATGGACAAGAGTAGCCACTGGTGGAAGAGGAGGATTATTTTACATCCTACATGAATGATGGAGTTAAGGATATTTTTGTTCCACGTTGGATAGTAAATTTTATTAACAAAAAAAGAAATAAATAAAAAAGAGGGTAATCTAGGCATAAAGGATTACCAAGCAACCATGCACTACAATATGCGCCCTGACGAACCAAGTACTTAATGTATGATAGATAATCTCCCCGAATTTTGTGTTCGGTGTATCAAGGTACACAAGGCAGTAGACTCAGTTACCTATGGATGGATAGAAACCTAATGGGGACTTCCAAAGTATACTCGATGGTACGTGGGACAGTCGTCCGTAATATTGTTGTCTAATGTGTAACTGTTTGATAAGATCATTTCCATATACTTTAGATGCGTGGAGTTCCACCCATATACCCAAAGGTACGTGAAGTATGATCCTTTACACTCACATAGTGGAACGTAATTTCACCCCTGGGACGAAACGCCGGAAAACAACAACATCTTCTACACTTAACGATGAAAGAACATGTCTCTAGCCTATACCTCTATGTGTTTGTGTTAATGTTACAAATGCTCCTTAGGTTGACTCACTAGATTTTAAGTTGATCTTGAATTAAGTTTCAGTTTTATGGCTTGCCATGAATTCACCTGAGTTCCCTAAAATGCAAATCTAACATGTGGAAATAGAATCTCTCTTCAATGAAAATATAGCTAAGGGAAGAGACAAACAATATGTAGCATAGAAAACATAGCAAACAAGATGCTCCATGCAATTCCCTTTTCATGCAGATGTTCCTAAATCAATGTAGATGCAAAAACCCTGAATGCCAATGCAATATATTTTCCTTTCACCACACTTAATTTTTGAAAATGAGGAAAACTAATATGTAAAGTCTAATAACTCATTCAAATGCATTTTTTAGAATGAGGAATAGAACAAGAAGTCATCCAAGTGATCAATGATAAAAATACATGTTTACAAGCAACCTAATGATAAGAAAAAATAAAAATCGAAACCAATAATTACCGAAGGAAATCACACACAAATGCAAACCAAATGGAGGCTTTAGAGAGACCACAAGACACTCAATACTCAAGGAAGGTTAGCTGGAAGTAGGCTGAGCAAAGAAACACTAAGAAAACAAAGAAAATTTTGTGCAAAAATAGGGATCAACGTAGGTATAGAAGAGGCACTAGTGCTTTGCAATGCAGGCACAAAGCGGGCCCAGGCAGGGTGCAATGCTTTGTCAGTAGACCAGAGGGTATGTTGGTTGAGGGAAAGAAAATTCCAACAGAATAATTTCAAACAAGACTCAATGAAATCATTTCCTAGGTCTGTTCTTTGTTGGTTAAAGCAGCAAAGGTCTATGAAACAGGTAAAGAAAACACATTGGACAAAGAAACCACCAAGGGAATACATTGTTCCCTAGAATGGTCATCACTTTGTTATGTGATATTTACGATTGTGGACAAAAGTATCTCCCCTAGGTTTGGTGGCTAACCTAGAACAACAAAAAGATAAAGGACCCAATGTTTTCCTTAAAGTAAGTAGATGAAGGGATGAAACCTACTTGGAATCTGTCATATCTTTCGCTCCTTATTTGGATTGAATGCTCCAATCCTAGCTCCAACTGCCAAAATTAGAACTTGCACACCAGATAACACAAGCCAAGAAACTACGTGATCTATGTAGCATCACCTATCTACTTCATTCAACATATCAACATGGTATTGAAATAGATGAAATAACGACATCACATATAGGAAAATAAAGAACTCTTTGGATTGATATAAATGGAGTGATTTACAACCATAAATAGGTGTCGATCTTGTAGAATATCTCCTCCAAGTTGTTTACTTTTCCTTCCTTTGTCACAAAGTGTACCTCTAATCACCCTAAACGCATGAAAGGATAATGCTTACAACAACAGGATAAGGGTAGAATCACTCTCCAAAATCCAACCTCTTGTATATGGAAGGCTGTAAATATATAGATGAGCGAGTTAAGTTGGGATTTCTTATCCTTTTACCAGTCTTTGGATTGAGATCCACTCTTGATGGGAGGATGAGATCTAAGGATAAGGGATGGAAACTCGAAGCTAGGATAGGATAGGATTCAAAAGTTTTATCTAAGGTAAATGGGTACAACAGATCCTAGAAGCTTTTGGAAATGGAGGCTTCTGGATTCTCTCTCTTTTTCCCGAATTTACAGAACTAGTATAGGTGAAAAGAGGAGCAACCTGTAGGTGATCAATGCATGCCAAAGTGGAGCAACCTACAAGTGAATGCAGTCGAGCAAGAGGTGAGGGAGCGTTGGTCCTAAAACTGGCTCAAATGATGTAGTTTAGGGAAAAAACTATGGGAATGAGAGAGTCATGCAAGGGCTTTGTGCAATGATCATGTAAAGGGGGAATAGGATGTGAATGATTTAGTTTGAAGGTTGATTTATTAGATGAGACAAAATAGCCTATAACATCAATAAAGACTATTGGAAAAGAAAGGAGTCGATCGAAAACCCAAAGAAGGAAGAAAATCAAGTTGAGTCAAATATGATTGATGAAGTTTTGTCTCTTGAATCAAGAATGATAGATGAATATTTGTCAAATTACAATGTTTCTCATGATTATGAATATTGTTTTTTATATTTTGGCACTTCTTAGCAAATGAGATGGCATGGAAACCAGTTCGCTTCGTATCAAGTTGTGAAAGGAAGTTCCGTGTTTATGGGTAAAAATGTATCTTATGAAACTCTTGAGGTGGGAAATTTCAGAATTAAAATGTATGATGATATGATTAGAAAATTGAATGATGTTAGACATTACTTGCGTTAAAAAATAATTATATATATTTGGGAGTATTGGATTTGGAAGGTTATAAGTTTATAGGTCAAATATGCATTTTCGTAACTATTCAATATTAAATTTCCATTTATTCATTTAGGCAAAGAATATTGGAAACCTTTACAGACCAAAAGGAAGTACTTAGCTTAATGAGGCAATAATTGTATCTGAGAAGGCAAGAAAAGATACTCTCCTACGAAATCAGCGACTGGGTTACATGAGCGAGAAGGGCCTTCAGGTACTGATGAATGGTACATTACTTCTTAATTTGAAATCATTGAATTTGGATTTTTCCAAAAATTGTGTATTGGAAAACAATGTAGACAAAATTATAAAGCCCGTAGTCATAATAACAAGGGAATTTTGGAATATATTCATTCTGACCTCTGGGGACCATCTCCTATAGTATCTTATGGAGGTGCATCTTAGTTCGTAACATTTAGTGATGATTACTTAAGGAAAGTTTCGGTCTATGTATTAAAAAGAAAGATTGATGTACTTAATGCTTTTAAATAGTTTAAAGCTATGGTGGAAAAGAAAATGAAAAATACAACTGAATATTTAAGAACTAATAATGGCAGTGAATTTAATTCCTTAGAATTGAACAATATTGCAAGGATGAAGGGATTGTTAGACATAAAATTATTTTCTATACTCCTCAACAAAATGGCATTGTTGAATGTATGAACAAGACTATTATGGAGAGAACCTGAAGCATGGTCAAGTATGCTATGTTGCTAAAGGTGTTGTGGGAAAAGTAAGTATCCACTACGTATTATTTGGTAAACGTATCACATTCAGCTGCTATTAATTATAAAATTCCTGAAGAATTTTTGTCGAGTTAGTCATGTGATTATTCATATTTAAGAATTTTTTGCTATAATGCCTATGCTCCTATTCCAAAGAATTAGCATTCTAAGTTATACCCAAAGGAAAAACGTGTTGTCTTTTTTGGATATGATGATGATGTGAAAGGATATAGATCGTGGGATCCTTCTTTGCTTATGATATTCACTAGTAGAGATGTAACATTTGATGAAACTTCTCTTCTAAAATCAAATGTTGAAAAAGTTGAACAGGAACAGATATCGTTGGATCAAAAAATTCAGTTGGAGACTCAACCTTTTTTGGAAGGTTGGAAGGAAGAAGAAACTTTTGAAGAAAAGGGTGAAGAAGATGTAAAGGAAGTTGTATAAGTTTAGGAACCAATTCAACAACCAGTCACTCCTAGGATATCTACAGGGGAAAGAAGAAACCCCAAGAGGTATAAATATTATACTTCATTTGTTGTGTTGATTACTGAGGATGGGAAACCTTCTTGTTATCAAGAAGCAATGAATGCTGCAGATAATGAAAAATGGAAGAAGGCTATGGATAAGGAAATGGATTCCTTAGGAAAGAACAAAACCTAGGATCTTATGGAACTTCATAAAGGGATAAGTATTATTGGATGTAGATGGGTCTTCAAATTGAAGTGAAATTTTTATGGAAGTATTGAAAGATATAAGGTGAGGCTGGTAGCGAAAGGGTACTCCCAGGTAGAAGGTGTTGACTTTCATGATATTTTTTCACTATTTGTAAAACTTTTTTCTATTCGTACTATGTTAGCGCTAACAAAATTACTTGACCTTGAGTTAGAATAGTTAGATGTTAAAAGAACTTTTCTTCGTGGAGATTTGAATGAAGAGATATATATGAAACAACTAGAAGGTTTTGTACAAGGTTACAATAAGAGATTAGTTTGCAAGCTCAGGAATATCTTGTATGGCTTGAGGCAGTCTCCCAATGAATGGTATACGAAGTTTGACTCCTGCATGGTGAGCCAAAACTTTTATAGATGTGAATATGATCATTGTATGTACTTTAAAAGTTTTAATGGCATATTCATTATCTTGGTTTTGTATGTTGACAATATGCTTATTACAAGAAAAAGCATGGAAGAGATCAATAGGTTAAAGGCTCAACTTTCTAGGACATTTGATATGATGGATCTTCGAGTTGTAGAAAATATCTTGGGCATGAGATACAGAGAGATAGGAAGAATAGAAATATTTGGATATCACAACAAAAGTATGTGGAGAAAATACTTGTAGAGATTAATATAAACAATGTGAAACCTGTTAATGTTCCTTTAACTTCCTATTTTATGATTTCTTCAAGTTTGAGTTCTAGAAATGATCAAGAAACTAAGTATATGTCTCATGAACCATATGAAAATTTGTTAGGTAACTTAATGTATGTGATGGTATCTATAAGAATTGACATTTCACATGCAGTTGGAGTTGTCAGCAGGTTCATGGCAAATCCAGGAGAATAACATTGGTGAGCTATGAAATGGGTGCTTCGGTATTTGAGAGGCACAAGTGACCATTGTATCATCTTTAATGATAACTGTGGAGATTTAGTTTGTAGATATGTTTATGTTGATTATGCCAATGACTTGGACGAGAGGAGAAATACTACAAGATATGTCTTTACTCTTACAGGTGGAGCAATTAGTTGGATGTCAAAGCTTCAAGAAACAATTTATTTGTCCACTACTGAAGAAGAGTATATAGCTACTTTAGATGCCTATAAAGAGACAATATGGTTGAAAGGTCTACTAGATGAGCTTGGAAGGACACAAGAGAAAGTGAATGTATTTTGTGAGAGTCATAGTGTTATTCATTTGTTTACTAATATTGATTATCAGAACAAGACTAAGCACATTAATGTAAGATACTATTTTGTAAGACATGTAATATATGGCTTCAAAGTAGCTCTCAAGAAGGTCCACACACAAGGAAATTTTGCAAATATGTTCACGAAACCAATATTAGTAGAGAAATTGCAGTGGAGTTTGGCTTCTTTGGGCTTGAAGAAAAGATGATGAATGAGCATGGACAAGGCATTAGGAAAATTGTTGTCAAAGTGGACATTGTTTAGAATGACAACAAATTAAAAATATTGTTAATAATATAATTATCTCGGTAAATTTGGCTTTACCGTTCAGACAACTGTGTGTAACGATAGGAAGTTATATAACAAAGGTTTTCATATTAAAATGATGTTTCCCAAGAGGGTTGATGTATAGTTGGAGAGTCATTTTTTGACCTTGAGTAGTAAGAATTCCAATCCCTTTCCCCATGGAGGTTTCCTTAATACACTATCAGGGTTTTACCACATAAAATTTCCGTGTCTATTTGTGTGATTCATTTCTTTCTCATTGTGCATGTTTCTTTCTAATTTAATTCTTTCTCATTTTGTATGTTTTTTTCTAATTTAATTAATATTTACGAGCTCTAAATACAAGCTAGCACAATATTTAGAGCTTATTAATTTCCATTTAAAACAAAATGTTTACATATCTTTACCACATTTTGTGGTTAAAAATCTTAGAACTCATTTTGGTTGTGATATTAAACTTTATCTTCACCCGTATATGTATATACAAAAATTTCGTAATTAATTTCAAGAAAGAGGAATATCTGTTATTAATAAAGAATGGTGGTTTATGTGAAATAATTTCAAGAAAGAGGAATACTTTTATTAATAAAGAAAGGTGACCTTTAGGTTCAGGATCTATTAGTAATGAAAGGTGGTTTTCAGGTGGTCTTCAAGTTCATGATCTATTAATAAAGAAAGTTCCATGATCTATTAATAAAGAAAGGTGGTCATCAGGTGGTATTCAGGTCCATGATCTATTAATAAAGGAAGGTGGTCTTCAGGTTCATGATGTTTGAGACATTTAATCAATTTTTAGAAATATATAACCAAAAAAATTACATATTTTTCAATAGAGAAATATGGCTATTCCAAATAAAAACTTC